>JANEMJ010028936.1:0-13584 GCA_024361745.1 Cacatua alba
CCTGCCCATGGCAGGGGGGTTGGAACTAGGTGATCTTAAGGTCCTTTCCAACCCTAACTATTCTATGATTCTATATATCTTATCAGTCACTTACGGGATATCATCAGTTTCTTGTGCGATAGCCTAGAAGTCTCAAGGCTTGTTGTATCACTTGCATAGCTGTTATAATATTTCTGTTCTAGTAATTGTATGGAAAAACCTCTATCTTTCAGGGACACACACCTCTGTGTTCATGAACTAGTTCCTAAAACAACTGTACTCTCCCAGAAGACAATAGTATAGCTGCTATTAGACATTTACTGCCAAAGTAGCAATCGTTGTCATCTGCTTCTTAGGAGTGTACAGCAGGAGCCAAGTGCAGCAGGATTACGTGCCTGTTCTTTATTCCCTACAGAGGATGTAGATCAGAGTTTAAAGAAGATGCCATATAATACGTGGTTCAGAAAAGACAACAGAGGGATGGTTCTTTACCAGAGTGTTAATTTGTACATGTGATGCATGTACTATGCACGAATGTCTACTACTACTGGTTACATAATGAAACAATACTAAGCATGTTTACCTGAGCAAGCATTTCTTTGTTCTAGGGACATTTTACCTGTTACATATGTGTTGCTTCTATCACGCAAGATGAAATAACTGCCTCATGAGTTTGACTCAATTTTCAATGAGTAGGTGGCATTATGCAAATGAAAACTAATCTGTAAAGAAATAGCTAGTCATGTTTGTGGATAGTAAAATGTCTGTTTAATGAACAATCCCCAAGGAAATGACAGTTTAAACACGGCAAGTCCTATGATACTGAAAACTTCCAGTGAGCAAAAGAGGCAGAGTTCCATTTAGAGGTAAAAGCTGAGCAGACTTAAATGAAAGCTGTGAAATTGCTGTGGTCTAATGCCTGTCATAAATACCAAAATGCATACTCCTCGCCTTGGGTATATATGTCTGTGCACACTAATAAAACACAGGATGTGCCAATCAAGGGGAGTATGGGACTATGAAATGTCTGCAAGTTATCCAGCAGTGACTTCTATGCTTTGCCTTTGGTCACAGAATTTGGGAAACTTGACTTTTAGCTGTGAACATTTTTCCTTACTTTAAGGTGAGTGATTGAGGTTTTTAAAATGTATCTCTACTCTTTTTAGAGATCTGTAGTCCCTAAGAAGTCCATATCAATACATAATCTCATCTAAAGGTGTATCATCTAGCTGGATTTGAATATGTAATTGGAAAAAGAGATTGAGATAAATGCGACTAAGAGATAAATTCATGCACATTCTAATATTTGCCTTATTCTTTTTTAAGTAATTTGTTTCATCATGTAGTTCAAAACCATTATTCTGAATACTAAACATAATATTTGCACAACTGATCAAAGCAATCCATAGCTGTCTTCCACAACACGTTTGCAAAGCTTTCATGTTTATGTATGACTTCCAAAACTCCTGTTTGAACAGGAGGAAAAGGAATTTTCAAACATTGGTGAGCTTTGGATAAAGGATTCCATTGATTTACTTGTTCATGTAGCAAATTAATAAAATGGACTTTGAACAAAATTGGTATTTATCTCCCTATGTTTAATTAAATAGATGAACTTAGCCAACATCAGCAAGAATCTGCTGTGTTTCATAAACTTTATCGTAGATATATTGAAGAGAATTCTGCATTTATTGGTTTTACTAAAAGGTATTTTTTATTTGTTTTCAAGGTTTCAGTGAATGCTTTGAAAAGCAATTTACTTACAGTAATATATAGTAAATTGCAGCCAAGAAATTGAAATGGATCACAGGATGAGTACATGGACGTTAAACTTGTATTTCACTGTCCAGTTATTTAATGACATGTTTAATTAAATAGGCAATTTTTTTATGGCTATAAACTCTTCCTCTGATAGTTAACATGTTCCATGACAAATTTCAGCTACTGAAATATCTCCTGTTTTTCATATCATTGTCCACATGAGCTAAAAATACTTAGAAGTATTCCAGTCGCTTCAGAACTCGCTCTTCAGCTGGGCTGCCAGGCAACTAGAAATCCTTGTTAAACACATGGAAGCCTCAAATAGTGCTTAGTCAAGATTTCTTTTGGGAAAACAGGAGTTACCTGGAAAAACCTGACACACAGGAGTCCTCTGCAGCCTGCCTGTGAGGTCAGTGTATACAAATATTGCTGGATTGGGGTAGAAAGTATATTGGAAAATCAGTCTCTTTTCAGTAGTTCTGGATATGTTCTACTTTAACATATATTTACAGTGCTGGACTATAACACAAAAAAGGATAATAGTTGCTTAAACCATATAGAACCTCAGGGGTCAAAAGAACTTAGAATGCATTCCTGTTTGGAGTAGGAACTGTAAGTTTTAAAGTTATGATGGGGTTAAAAATGTATTTCTTTCCTTAAGCTTATATATATGCAAGCCAAAAGAATCTTTTTCCTGTCTTTGGCAACAGATCTGATGTTTAGTTGGGATATTTTCTTGTTATCTGTCATTGCTGGTCACTTCACAAGCAAATTCATGTTCCTAAAAACCGAACCATTGTGGATAAATATACTTATGAACAACTGTTATCTTGCAGTGAATCTGTGTAAGGCAGAGAAAGTATTAGGAACTGTTTGGCAGTGAAGTGGTATGAACATCTCCCCCCTCCCAGCACACCCACACACCCACCCCAAAGAAAATATGAGCTGGAATTGTGAAGTTTTACCTGTCAGTGGTGAGAACTCTGTGCATGCCTTTAGATACAAAGACTTTTGAAAGAGTTACAAGCAAAGTATGTGGCCAGCTTTGAGGTATCTAAAAGTAAACAAATGGGCTAGAACCTGAGAGCTTCACTATTTTGGCTTCAACTCAGTAGATGTTAACAAATAATTCTGAATTAAGACAATTCAGTGTGTGCAGTATTCCCTCTGTCATGGATCATACATCATAGCAGCCTTCCAATATCTGAAAGGGGCCTACAGAGAGAGGGAGTCTTCATCTGGGACTGTAATGATAGGACAAGGGCTAATGGGTTTAAAATTACAACAGGGGAGATTTAGTTTAGGCATTAGGCAGAAGTTCTTGCCTGTGAGGGTGGTGAGGCACTGGCATAGGTTGGCCAGAGAAGCTGTGGCTGCTCCATCCCTGGCAGTGTTCAAGGCCAGGTTGGACGGCGCTTGGAGCAACCTGCTCTAGTGGAAGGTGTCCCTGCCCGTGGCAGGGGGTTGGAACTGGATGAGCTTAAAGTTCCTTTATAACGCAAACCTTTCTATGATTCTATGTTATTCCCTGTTGTTATCTTTTTTCATAGTGGAAATATTCAATAGAAAGGGAACTGAACAGCTGAAAGGGAAGACTGGTCACAGACTCAGACTGGCCATTCCTGCTTGGTTTGCACCAAAACTTAACATCCCAAAAAAAAAAAAAAGAAAAGGTTTTAAAAGCTTGTAAAAAGCTATGTGTTTGTGAAAAGAAAGATGGCCACAGAAGTCAAAGAAAGCGAATGAGAAGAATTTAATTAATGCATGAGGGCAGATATCTTACTTAGTTCCCAAAGTACTTTCAACTAAGAATGCTGGGTAAGTTTATGCTTTTGAATCTCTTGCAGACACGTGTCTGCGTCTATTATGGAGCTCTGCCTGAAGAATCGCACTGCACCAACATAATTTCTGATCCTGCAGTCTAAGGAGGCTATGACTTTTTTAAAGATCTAAGGAATAAGAGAAAGAGTTGTTCCTGACCCAACAAAAAGATTTCTGAAAGTTGGCGCTTTAAATCTTCTTGTTAAAAATAATCAAACTTCCAGGGCAGATATTGCAGATTACTTTCTTTTTTCCTATTTTCCTTAAGAAATTACAAGCGTGCAGCAGACGAGAGGAGGGAATCTAAAATTTTATGAAGAAAGGACCTGAAAATGAGAGGGGTAGAGTAAAGCAAATACATCTATAGTTAAAAGCAGGAATCATGCCCAAGGAATAGATAGTTGTGGACTAACATTCCCAACTTCTGAGTAGTCTCTGAAATGATTGTAAGAAATGAAGGGATTTTCCTTTTTTCTTGCAGTGTAAGGAGATGGTCTTTGCTTTTGCCAAGCTTAACACTTATTTCCATCCTCCATTTTGCGTCTGAATCTGTGAAATCCTGTTTTTTGCCTAATAAGAAGCCATTGTAAGATTCTTAATAGTAATTACACAAGGAATATTTTTAACAAATAGACATTTATATTTCACCAGTATTAATAGCAGCAGCTATAGAGATTGCTATTAAAATAACAACATTGCAAATTTCAGAGCATTCGTTACCTTACTGGTGAGAGTCAACTTTCAGGAGCCAATTTGGCAAGATAAAGGGAATAGGCAACGTGTTTATAAAATTAGCCAGGAACTCTAGTTATGTATTATTTAGTTATTGCTAGAGACAAAAGGGACATTGTATTATTAACTCCTGTCTGTTGTTTCATAATGATTCAACTAACTCGATTTATTCTTATCAAGTCAGTGATGTGTACAGGCATTGTTGCATTTATATGTCATTACACACAGGAGGAGTCATTATGACTTTACTTATACCCTTTGCTACTGGAATGAACCCAAAACACAATTATGATATCCTTTTAAAATATTAAAAACACCAACGTTTTGAAGAGCCATTGCATACTTAAAAGAAAGTAACTGTCCTCTCTGAAAGTTGAGATTCCAGTGTTAGCTGACTTGCATTTGAGGATCCTTCTGATTTATGTCTTATTTTCACTACTCTCAGTTGAAAGAGGAATTCATATAAGAAATCCCTCCTCATGTAGAGTAGGATTTCTGATCAGGTACTTTGCCAAAAATCCCATGACAATATGAAATTCAATCTTGCAAATAAATGTTTCATTATATAATCTAACACCTAAGACACTTAAATAGGGGAGCTGAAAGAAACTTATTAAAATTGTCAAAAAAAAATCCTAGAATACAAAGAGGAAGAATCAAGGATTAATTTGGCTTCTCAGGATATGTGTCTGTACGTAAATATGACCTGTCTGCAACCACTAGTGCAAATGCTAGTGGGTAGATGCCTGAAACAAAATTGTTAAGCAACAGTGACTCTGTTAAGAAGCTGATAGCTGGTAAACGGGTGCAGAAGAGCTGTTATGACAGGACAGCAGAACTGAACTTCTCACTGAATTCTTGCGACAATGGGACAAGTGGAAATTTTCTCATATGTTACTCAAAATATTCCATGTCATCACGTACATCTCATCAAACTAAGGAGCATAAATTCAACAAGGACCACAAAAGATAACTTAATGGGTTTGTCTTATTTTGAAGACCTAATCCTGTTAAATTCTAAAGTACTTACAACTGAATTAAGAACTCTGTGGAATTTACAATATGCGATATCTGTCAATACTGGCAAAGCATTCAAACTCAAGTTTAAATTCTCTTTTAACTAACCAAGCTGCTCCACATGTCCATTGGACCAGGACTTCTATGGCACTTATTTCACCATCTCTGAGGCATGCTTACGTAATACTCTGTAGGGTGATGGCAGGTTTTTGTCAATATTTTTGACTCATTTTGTATCAGGTATTTTCAGTACTAAGAACAGTGGAAGAAATGTGAAGATGAACATCATAATGAAAACAGAATCGGGGAACTAGATGCATGTAGAGGGACTGACTAGGTACTGAACTCTCCTTTGCTCGCAGTTTGGTTGCCACCAACCAGCATTAGCACTTATTACTACAAAGCAGATTTGGATGGGCTGCAGATTTCAGGTTTAACTTGGGTTGTGGTGTTTGTGGTCCCATTGCACCAATTCCTAAGAAGGTGACACTGAAGGGCCAGGAAAGCTTGACTTTTTTCACAGGCAGAAATAAATCCTACCCATGTTCTACTTGCATTGCTGTCTAGGTATGCTTCAAGATTATGGTGACAGCATATAATCTCTTCAAGAGTAATTACGGAAAAAAATATAAGAGTAAAGCTAAACTGCAGCATAAATAACAGGAAAGATGCATAAGGTAGCAGTTAGTAGAGTAATTAGTTTAGAGCTGCCAGTGTTTCAGTCTGCCAGTTTATGGTATCAGCCATAGAAAGCTATGTGAAGATGGATAAATATCTGATACAGTGTCTTAGCAATATGAGGTGATTGCAAAAGAATGCAATCCACAAAAAAGGGAGCTGTTCCTGGTTTTTCTAGATTCCTTGGATAATTTTGGAAGTTGATTGCACCCAAGAGCAATGAGTATTGGCCTGTTCCCTGATTTCGGTCACCTTAAACCAGCTTAACAGATTCTATGATTACTTCTTACTTCAAAATTACTTTAGCTGTTATTGTAAACCAGTATTTTAAGGTGGTTGTTTTAAGACAAAAGCTTGTGGGTTTGGGGTTCTTTTTTGAAAGGCTGAAAATTCTAATGAAAAAGATACATTAATATACAGGATAGCAGACTTAAAAAGATATTAAAAGACATGATTTCATAAACCCATACAAACTTGAGATGTAAAATGTCTATTAATTTGCAGTTAGCTGAATTCCCTGTTTATGGCAGCATTGTTCCCTGTAGTGTATTTTTCTGAGCTTTGTTAGACTTCATTTTAAATGACCCCTGCAGCTAGTCTTTTTACAGCTACCCTGGGAGATTTGCAAGGTCATGGGGTAGGAACTTTCAGAGCATTGTGTTTATCTCTAGCAGTGTAAATGGAACTAATAATGTATTCAGTACATTTTTAAGGTTAATTACTTGATAGTTGATGTACACTTTAAGAACTGAAGTAGATGCTTATTCTGGATTCACTTGAGATTGTTACAAGAGAAGAGCAAAAGATCAGGAGATTCATGGGATCTCGCATTCTTTTTAATTTTTCATAATACTTATCATCTTCTAAAAATATGGTCATTGTAATATATCCACCATAGGCACAATATTAACATAATACTTTTTTTGCACAGGAAAATTGATGTTTCTGCCCACTAAATAGAGAAACAGGCTGTGTCAGTAGTTAGGGTACCCTTCAGAACTGAGGATAATAGGTTTAAATCTCTTAGACTTCTGGTATTATTTTAGCGAGGTACTTTTCTCCCCTGCCCATCAGTTTCCCTGCTGTCTTCAAAACTGATGGAAAAGATGGATAAATGCCTTGGCTGGAGGATTCCTGCTAAGCTGTCTAACAGCCCATAAACAGCCTGAGTTGGAGAAGTTAGAAGCTGTTCAGACAGAATGTCTGACATCTAACCACAAGCTCAGTTGCATATATATATGTAGCTTAAGAAGGGCAGAATAAGACTGTCACTAAACTGTTATGAGAATAAATTCCTTAATGTTTGTGAAATACTTCAGATTTCAAAGGTCTTGAAAACAATATGTATAATACAGTATTTTAATGTATGGGGATATATAACTTAGAATTGCATACTTGGCAGAGAAGAAAAATGCTCTTCAGATAATGGACTTTCACTTTATAGCCTCCTGGGTGACCTTGGGTAAATAATACTGGTTAAAGTGAGGGTGAGAGGACTCCAGTTCATGCAAAATGGCCAAAGTCCTAGTCAAAATCTGTATTTCTATGAAAATCTGTTTTTTTATTAAAACAAGCAGCATGCAGTAGACTCAAAGACAAGTCCAGGTTTGAAATGTGCTGGAGTGAAGAATCAGTCTTTATGGATTTCATTAATAAGGAGAATAAAGTTGGGGCTCTAGAGTCTGTAAAGAAAGGATCATGTTTTCATTACATGACAAAGAACTCCACTGCTCCCTATAACTTAGAAATTATGGCACTCTTCTCATATATGAGATGCCAGTGCTTCGGTTCCTGTTCTAAGTTTTCTTTTCAGTTTTAAATGCCTTATTGCGAGCCTGTGGGCTGGAGGTTACCAATAGTCGATATAACTTGTCTACAGTCAGCTATTTTTTTTTTCTTATTGGCACTTTTATTTATATTTGCTCATTCAGGATACATATAAATAACAATTTCATTCAAAGATGCGTGAATTGTGTTTAAGTTCCTTTGTAGTTTAAATTATTTTATTTTGATTTTCCCTAGTTAAATGCTTCAGCCTGCAGTTTCATATGGCTCTAATTGCCATAACCCTGGCGAATGGTAAAGCTTTGGCAATGTGTAGAGCTAATCTGTTCATTTACCTGCTTTTAAAAAGGCACAAATAATACAGGTTTCAGATGTTCCCAGCTCAGTGTAGGAATATATTATTCCTTTACTAACAGTGATATATGCAGAAGTTTTTACCCCAAGAAGAAGGCAGGCAAGAAAGAACTTGCTCTAGTTTTGCGTTTCAGTTTCAATCTTCCCTTTGGTTTTCGGCTGATGCAGCAACTTTTTTATTATGCTTTCTATACATTCACTAAGACTGTACCTGCATAACTGTACCAGGCCCTTTCATGGGCACCACTTCAAGAAGGCTGCTTAGAAACAACTCTTTTATTTGAGTTCCTGGTTGCAAATCTTACCGAATTTGTGTATATCCTCAGCTACAAAGTCTTTATAATTTGAAGGCTTCACTACTTCTATATTGCATTAATCAGAAGAGGCAGCCAGCCATTAAACTATACAGTATAACTTATTCAGGATGCAGAAGCAGGAACAACCACAGAATCAGAATGGTTTGGGTTGGAAACGACCTTAAGATCGTTTAGTTCCAGGGAGACTGGAGGGACACCTTCCACTAGAGCAGGTTGCCCAAGCCCCATCCAACCTGGCCTTGAACACTGCCAGGGATGGGGCAGCCACAGATTCTCTGGGCAACCTGTGCCAGCGCCTCATCGCCCTCACTCGCAGTGAAGAATTTTCATGTATCTCAGTCCCTGTATATATACTGTGGACAGGCTGGGGCTGAGTCTCAAAGACACAGTAAAAGCCTGAAAATTGCTGAGTGTCTGAAACAGAACTGTAAAAGAACCTCAGTGACTAGTAGATCTCAACTAACAGTTTGTGGAGGCTGAAGACACAAGGTATGGTGTTGCGCTGTGCTGTAGCATGTACCTGGGAGACTGGAAGACTAGGATTTTGTTGTATCATTGGTGTTACTAGAGAAGCTCTGGTCGTTGCAAAGTGTCCCTAACTTCTTTACTGTGGTTTTGGCTCTTTCCATTTGTTTTTTTTTTTATCAGTCACATGGAGGAACAGATTTCCACCCAGGATACCAGATGGTTCAGTCATCTAAATCCTTATTTAAAACTTCCCATTGTTATGAAATGTCAATTGCTCTTTGGGTGCTATACATATATTTAATGATCCTGGAACAAGAGCTTCGTTATAAGTTTGAAAAAAAACGACAGCCACATAAAGCTCTCACTTTTCTTTTACTTGCTAACTAATAATCTTCATTCCATATATACTGAAAATATGTATTTAATTGCAAAATTACAGAAAAATCCATTAAAACTTACTTAGTTTAGAAAGATAAAACACCAGCTTAAAGTAACTTGCAAATAAGAAATTTGCTTTGTTTATAAAAATAGTTCAAATATTTATAATACCACTTCTGTAAGACTTTTGAGCATTAAGGAAGGAAAAAGAAAATAATAGGAAAGTAAATAGTCTTGTAACAAAGGTATTCAATTGACTTTGCTTTGGTTCCTACTCTTCTGTGCAACTATGAGCAAACTATTTAATTATGTGCTGCCGCCCTTTGTAACACAGGAATAACATTTCATTCTTCCTCTTCTTTATTTTTGTCTTGTCCATCTATATTAAGAACCTGTTGAGGCACCAGTTACAATTTGTTATTTATAGGTGCTATAAGACATGGAAAAATAAAAAGGACTGATTTTGTCTGGGGTAGGTGGGCCCTACATTAATATTGAAAAGCAAAGGCAAATTAGTGTGAAGAATAGGCTTTGTGTATGATGCGTTGGATGTAGAAGGGAAAAATTCTGCATACAACCTTCTGAAAAGAATTTTAAAGAAGCCCTCATTCTGCTTTAGATTTCCGATTGAGATGGTGTCTGAAACTTAATAGTATTTTTCACAAGTAGCACTTTATTCCACTGAGTTTCATGTACAGCTGAAATACACAATTTTGCTTTCATTTTATTAAAAGCAATTTCACTTATGTAACACCTGATGTTCAAACATCTGTGTTTGTGCAACAGAATTGTCAAAGTTTCTGGCTTTGGAAGTACATTTATTGGTTGACTGCAAAAGTGTCCAAGTTCTATGTGATATATCACATGGTATTGTACAGGAACCAGTGACAAAGTCTCATGTTTCTTTTTTTTGTCTATATATATATATCTCAGTGATAGTGCTGGAAATCTTACTTTTTCATCTTGATCTAATTGGAGGAGGGGTTAGGATTTGATTGTTTTTTGGAGTAGGACTGTGTTTTTACATAAAGACTAAAGCTTAACTCAATTTCTCAAATGGGTCAAGTGTTGTACTGGAGGAAGGATAAAATCCTGGTCTTAACTGTTGCCTAGGCAGAGCTGTAGGAGGGGTGAATGGGAGGTGAAGGAAAAAGCGGTACTCTATGATTTGGTATGAGAACTTTGCCTTTCCATTCATTTTAGTTTAATTAAAGCTCTTGTACACACATACTCTTCTTCTCTCCATTGTCTTTTATTCACTTTGTCTGTTTAATTGAACAAATTAATTCTAGAGAATTTATCAGGAGTTGCTACTGAAACGGCAGGTTAGATGCTTTTGTCACATGCTATAATGCTAATACATGCTCAGGTCTAGCCAAATTAGGAGAGGGACCTTCATGATAATTGTCACTCCTCCACAACTTAACTCTAGAGGGTTAGGAGATTTTTAAGTCTCTCCAGCAGCCACGTCATACTCGTCAACTGTTAATTACTTGGAATAAGGAACAACAATTGTGATCTTCATTTAAAATTTCCCAAATTATCCTAGCCAGATTAAAACACCATAACTCTCCCTGTAGCTAATTTGTATTTATGCTTTGTGCTATGAACCAGTGTTTTGGTAAGGAAAGGAGGAGAATTTGAAAATGTAAAGAATGCAGCAATTTAAATTCTTGAGAAATCCCATTTCCTTGATCACAGCAGAGGAGAAAAAACAAACTGCCAGTAATTTAAATATGATAATTTTTGTCATAACTTGACAGCAGATGCTAACAAAAGACATGAAATATATGAAGACAGGAAAATGGAGAGCACAGAAGGTAGTGTATGCAGAGCTGGATAATGTCTGTTTAAGCAATGTGACTTTGCTTGATTTCTATAAATGCTCTGCAGCTAAATGAATGTAAGTAAGTCAGGGTTGGGTTTTTTTTGACAGACAGTGTTCTCTTAGACTTGGCTCCTAAATGAACACAGGATCAAAGAAGATTTTTTTCTTCCGCATGGCAAGATCGTTTCATCATTTCTTCCTTAATCTGAACATACACTTTTCTACAAACACACACTACAGAAACAGAGGAAGGCACAACTGTATAAAAGGCAGAAGGTGCTGTAGGCATTTGCAACACTAAGCTTGCTAAATTGAGGATTCTGTGTATCTTACTTAAGATAGCTGGTATGGACTAGAAGTGTTGTAACACAGGCTATAACTGAGATATGTCTCTCGGCTCTAAGTGGATGTTTGCCTGCATATCCTTGCATTGCACAGTTCAGTTCCTAAAAAAAGAACCAGTGTGTTTTAATGAAGACAATTTTTAAACCCTGTTATATGAGCAAAAAGAAGCAGGGGGAGTTGACAGGTTTTGATTGTTACACTTCTTAAGTATCATTATTTTGTAGCGAAGTGGTGGGGGAGAGCTGTAGTTATAACTAGTACTTGTTTATTAAAACATTTATCATCAACAGATTACTGCTTCTGTCCTTATCTCCTGGTTTAAATCCTGAACTCATGTTTCTTACAAGCAGCAAGTTCTCATTTTAAAATGGTGTGACAAAGGTTTGGTGTATTTTCCTCCCTCTGAAAATGCAGACGTTCATATCTAAAAAAGTTACTGTGTGAGCTACACCTACAGAGCATATTATGTACATGCTTGGAAGAGAGGGGACAGGAAAGGTTGTCCCCAACTCTGCAGAGCCAGTGTTAGTGCAAGTTACATATGCCTGCCAGTTTCCTCCTGCTCTTCCACTCCCTGCATTTCCATGGCCTGTTCTTTTCATCTTCAGGCCTCACGGGTCTTTAACAGCTTGGTTTTACTGCTGCTGTCAATCACTGTCCCCATCAGCCCAGTGGCAGCTCTGGACACCTGTAGACAGGAGGCAAGGAACAGTCAGTACAGCCTCTTAGCCCACTGTCTGATCAGCAGAGAATACAACAGAGAAAATATAATGAAAATGCCATCTCATGCCCTTTCCATAATTGACATGTTTTTGAGAAAGTAATTTGAGGAACAGGCCATTGTATGGATTATACAACTACCCTGATCTCTGCACTGGTATTGATCTAGGCTTTCACTGTCACAAATTTTCCATGGATCACATGTATGATTCATATGTGTGATATCATATGAACCTATTACCCATGATTACTCATTTTAATATGCTCTATACTTAGTCTGGTAATACTGCGTCCTTTGAATACCTCACACTTTAACCCGAATATCTCGATGAAGTTTGACGCATTGTCTGCTAAATCCCTTTGCACAATTTCAATGGATTTGTGATAGGAAAAGCCATTAAATAAAACAAATACCAATGGCATGAAAGCTAACTCATGGGCTCAAGCCAGCTGGGAAGTTCTTAAGGAGTGCTGCTGTAGGTGTTTATCATACTTCAGTTACAGATAAGGAACGTGCCTCACTGGAGATTTGGTTTCAACATGTTTCTGATGACAGTTAACATTGGAACAGGCTGTAGACTTATAAGATGACTTAACCTCCACTGAAAGATAGAGTAAATTTGTTGATGTGTATACGCTTTGCATCTTGAGCATTGGCCTAGGCCCCAGTCACTAGAAACTTTGTGTGAACTTCAGTAGGCTATGTCTTAAAAATATGCTCTGCAGATTACTTCCTCGCTGCCACATCCAATAATTCCTGTTTATGTTTATATACTCTTGTGTCATAATGCTGTATTTAAAGTGAAAAAAAAAGTTATTTTTACTTCTTAAGGTACGCTTATTTTGACCCACCCAGCATTAATATCTGTAGTCCTGTCATTTCAGGATTATCTAAACCAAAGATTTCCAGATGACTGACTTACTTCTGGTTTTGCATTATAAATTCCCAAATTTATTTATGTGATCATAATGAAAAACACTAACATGCTTTCTTGCAAACAGTAGGCCTACAGAACGTTTTTTCTATTTTATATACTTCATATTCCCCTACTATTCCCTGTAGATGCATATATATCCTGCACAGCTATCCAGTATTTGCATTGTGTTCGCAACCATTATAGATGTTCAGATACACACTGCCACACATTATCATGAATTGGTCTTGTCCATTGTGTTAATTTTTAAACGTAATTCCAAATACCTGTTCTGTGCTGGAATATTCACACTGAGATGCTAGATACACGGGTGCAAAACCATTCCAGATATGAGAAAGGAAACCCAGAATTCTTCCAACATTGTTATCTGATACTCTTCCTATTAAAAATCCTCACTTGGAGTATTGTGTACAGTTCTGGTGTCCTCAACATAAGAAGGACATGGAACTGTTGGAACAAGTCCAGA
>JANEMJ010028939.1:1475-16242 GCA_024361745.1 Cacatua alba
AGGAAATGTGACTCAGTATAGCCAGGCAGATAGCTGTCTTAAGCTAACACCAAACCTCTTTTGTGCCGATCTTGGTTTCAGTCTCGTAGGACATTGGTGACTTAGTAAGTAGTTAAGAATATTGGTTACACAGCCCCATTCCCCTGGTCAAGTTTTTCTGTGAAAGTGCAGAGACCAAGGGAAGTTCCAAGGTAAGAAAATCTGTGTTAAAATCACAGTACTCAGTAGGAGAGGGTGGGAATGCCCTTTTCACCTTCCTTTTCCAGTTCCTGAAACTGCTCAGAGGAAACTCTTCTCTTTGAAAGTTAAATCTGCCCTGGTTGGTGATGCAACTGAAACAGAAGACAGACAACTGACCTCTTTCTAGAGGAGTGGTTTCCTGGTGTTTTCACTTTAGGATGTGCATAAACCCTTGAACTGTGAACCTGACAGCTTCAAAAACACTGCAAGAATGTTAATGATACAGTTTGTACGGCAGTGAGGGGCTAACTTTGTTTCAAAAGGGGAAACAAAAATGATGATAACAAATATGACCTGACTGGCAAAAGAGACAAATATTTGACTTTTGCTTACTCAGAAATAAAGGTTGATTTAAGAAGCAAAGGGCAAAACCGTCAGATGGCATAGCCATAATCTGTCCCAGTAAAAAAGGAGGATCATTTCCCAGCAGAAACGTGGAGACCCCTCATGCTGAAGGCCGTAACAGGGAGGCTGTATCTAGATTTGTCATGCTGATATTTAACAGATTATTCACATTTTTTTTTCCAGCAATTCCTGGAAAAAACCCCACCACATTTCTTTAAGAATTTCAACCTCAAATGCCTGTCATTACTGCTGAGCTGAAAACAGTCAGAAATCCAGCTGTTACTGTGCATGCCAGTTTTCCTTGTTTTCCTTTTGCCTCGTGTGTTATATGCTTCCTTTTTAAAATACTTATACCATATCCTGTTCTGTTGAAGTCAGTAGATATAAATATTTCTTCCGTTGTTAAATACAAATAATCTTGCATATCTTTTCCAGTTTTGATGTTTTAGTTCCATTTTCAACTGATGTAGAGAATTTGTAATCTCCAGAAGCTTTCCCCAGACACAGGGTGTGGCTATTCAGACTTGAGCTGAACAGTCCTGTTGCTGCTTACTTAAATTGAATCAGCCATACTAAATTAAGCCAAACTATTTTTCTTTACAGCTCTTCCTTCTACATTTGGAATGAAGCGTATTTGTACAGCTGGAATAAACACGATTTGTCCAGTGAGCTTCTGGGTGGAGAGTTTTGAGAAGTGGTTACAGAAATCTTTTTAGTGCTAAAGATTAGAGAGGAATTTAATTGTTTAGTAATTTTGCAGCTGTTTATAAAACCTCCGTGGTGTCAGTGTCTCAAATTCTTTTTAATATATTTTTTTTCACTTTGGAGGTTGGAGCACAAATATGCTGTGGATAAGGGTTTGTTCATATAATTCAATATTTTAAATTGTAACTTCATCATAAAGAACAATTATTAAATACCTGTTTAATCCTGTCTATAAAAGATTGATCATTATTCATGTTTCTTCTGTTGGGAATGAGTCTTTTGCTTATTAGCTTCAGCGGTGGGAGTAGGGGTTGATGTATGTTACATTTCTAAGACCTGTGTGATGGTAATGGGAAAGGGATTTCTGTATGGATCACAGTTTGCGTATTCTAGTCCAGTAGCTTGATCTGACTGAAGAAGTATTTCTTCTGAAGAAGCAAACTTCTTTGATTATAACTATTTGACTATTTAACTATTTAAAATATAAACCTATTGATAGGAGTATGTGACATTAAAACACGCACTAGTAGACAGCAGGGGATCAGGCAGTTGATTTTTCAAATAGATGTGTTTCTCTCCCCTCCCTTCCAACACCCCATTTTCACATTTTGACTTGCAGTTTTACCCATTCCTGTGAGTTTGTGCCTCCCCACCCACCCGCGTGTAAACCACGTTTTTGTGCTTTCAGCTGTGTGATTTTGAAGTGCTTGTACTGTTAATGGTCTTGCAAGCTCCTGTTAGTCATGCCCCTTCTGTAACATGCATATTTAGTAGTATGTACTTCTGTTAGGAAGTCTTTTAAAAAACTTCATCCATTCAGTGTCCCAGGATTTCCTCAGTTAGGGGAGGAGAAGTTTCATGAGAAAATAACGTGCTTTTTTGGTAACAAGCAATTGTAGTTTTGAATCACTGGATCATTGAGCCTCTTGCACACTTGTATGGGTTTCTTGCAGTTGAAGCCAATTGCAATTTAATTCTCCTGGTGCTGCCACTTGAATTCTTGTCCTCTGATCTTTAGTCTAATGGTGAGCACAGCCTTTCTGAGCCCATGAGAAAGCAGTGATGCCCAGAGTCATTTTCACATTGTCTCAGAAAGCTACAGTGAGAATGCAAGTGAACAGATTCTGTTGAAGCAGACACACAATAAACTGTGGGTGACCCTACTAACAAAGAAAATGTAATATTGACGTCAGTTGTGTTTATTCTGAGACATCTCGCATAACATTTTTGCTTTTCCTCATTCCCTTGTATTCCTGCCTGTAATTCTAAGCCGTTAGAAGTATTTTTAAAGGACTGAGCACATGTCAAATCCAGTCCTATCTAAATATGCACTGCTTTGTTGTGTATAGTGACAAATTTTGAATAAAAACAGTGCAAGAAGGCAACCTGATAGCAGTCCAAGCTGTCTCTGGTGAGAGGAGCACCAATAAGTCACTTTTTGTTCTAAATGAAGGAAGGCAGTGGAGTTACCAGCAGAACATAGGCAATGTTTGGCTAGGAAGGACTGTTGTATTTTGAAATAAATAAGGTTTATCATATTTTAAACATGTTAACTCTGGATGTTTCAATTAACAAGATAACAGTTATCTAAAGTGTTCCATAAGCAGTTTTTTGAAATGTTTCACTTTTCTATTTGGAGAAAAACAAGGAAGTGTGAAACTCCTTTGGTGTAAACTTTTGTAGTGTTGGCTATAATGATAAATCCTAAAAAACTTCCTTGTGCAGCTCCATATATGCCTTCCATTAAAAAAAACAAACAAACAGATTTAAAAGAGATTCTTTTTTTTTTCCTGTGGGCAAACAAATCATGTTTTTCTTGTTCTTTTAAAAGAGCATAATCTGTGGTAATAAAAGCCATGGACAGGAGAGAGATGTTCTGATTGAGCTTTATTGCAAGGCCACTGATGGAAAGCATGGAAGTGGCCAGATCTGAATCTCAAAAATGACTGGAATTTTAAAAAGGATCTCATTTTGGTGCTGAACACCCTTCAGGGTGTTGAAGATTTTCATCTTCATGCACAGAAGCTCACAACATCAGGACTAGCAAGAGAGTCGCTAGTTGAATGGTTGCATATTTGACTGTTTGTGCTATGGTATGTATATATATGTGGTTTTGCTAATACCATCTTCCTTTGAAATGCATTTTAGGAAATATTTTGAAGGACTTAACAGTTCTTTTAGCACCAAGTGCAGCAAAACAAAGAATGGGTAAGACAATGTATAGCGGCCTAGTGGAAAGAGAAGCAGCATTTGCCGTATTCTAGTTTGACAAAACAAATTTTGTTTGCATAGATATTCTTTGGGGTGGAATTAGGTGATTTGCAAGTTAGACCACAGTGAACCTGAAGCATACAAAATCCCATGCAAATGGTTTATTCATTTTAGCTTTCCCTTAATGGCTTTTTGCGCACAGCTATCATTAATTGCAGCATATACATTAATTTTAACCCTGTAGGAAATGAACTCTGTTTATTTTAGCATATGTTTGCACCATGGGAGCTGCTCTTTTGACTTAATTATGATAAAGGCCTAGAAAAATAACCATTAGATTATACTTTTAGGAAAACAGAAGATTTCTATGAACTGTTTTTAATTCCATCGCCTCATGAGGTGTGGTTATTTGGGATCGGTAAGTTCTAGCAGATCTTTAGTCCTTGTTGAATATGCTTTTTTCAAAACTTTTTATTTTCTTCTATGTGTAGCCAGTACAGACTATTTGTAGGGAGAAGGAGGACCTCCAGTATTCACTACTGGAATATAGTGAACATCTATGTAAATCTTTTAGATTTGCATTTATCTAGCTTCCAGTTATAAGTATAGTTTAGCATCTTTTAGTAAGCTGAAGTGTGTTTTGGTGTGTGACTGACAGGTGGAAGTCACACAGGTCAGGTACACAGTGTGCAAGCGGACTGAGAAGCTGGTGTTAGCCTGAGCTCTAGGATGGAGATGCCATTGCTTCACCTTCCAGCAGTTTTTCCGATCATTGGTGCTTGTGGTTACTCTTGTGTATTCTTGCCTGGGGAAACTGTATATGCATGAACATGTGGGAAAGTACCTACTGAAATTAATAGCTTAAAGTTTTTCATTCCCCTCCCCAATAGCCATTTACCAAAGATTTTAAGGTGCGTTTCTCTTGTCATCTTTTTTGCACAGATCTTTCCCTTCCTTTGTAGAATTGCTTTGCAAACAACAAAAGGATAATGCTGCATGTAGTTATATTCCAGGGTATTTCCCATTCTGACGTAAGACCTGTCATTCTCACCTCTCTTACTCTCAGTTCAGATGTTAGACTGGAGGGGCTAAGGGGTGAGGCTTTGAATCAGAATAGAAGATTAAGTCTTCTGTTTAGCAGGCTCTGCTAAACCACAGCATTTAATTCTAATCTGCTTGAAACAGCACTGCAAGGGCATTGGGTGCATGAGTAGAGTAGTGATGGGTAGACAGAGCCTGTGGAAATGGCACCTAGTTTTGGGGGCTTTGGGTGTGAGCCTCACAGAACATTTCTGCCTGTGTCCAGCAGTGCTACTGGGCTAAGTATTCTAAAAGCTTTCTCACAGCTCTTCCTGCAGTGATGGGTTTGGGTTGGTTGCTAGATTCCTAAAATCTGTGGAAATGATGATGAGTCCTCTTATTAGAAGAGAAAGTTACTAAGTAGAGGAATAATCTACTAGCTTTGCTTAAATTTGTGCAGCTGTTTGAATCCAGTTATTATTGCTCTTTAGTTAACTAGAAGCAGCACTTTCAGGTACAGCTGAATATGTCTCTCATCAATGACAGCAGATTGCCATTGCAATGGTAAGATAACAATAAAAGAATTTTGACGATGGCTGGAGTCCTTTGGCTGTGTAACACAGTGACACAAATGCTGGATACTGCATGCGGCACTGTAGTGAGGATCTTGCTGTAAGGGCACCGGCTGTTATTTCTGGGTTAGCTGCCATGACAACTGCGCTGCTGGTGAATGCCCTGGGTGGGTGTTTTTTGCAGAGAGCCGAAGGTCATTGATATTCTGAGTGTTTCTCAGGTTACTGCAGGCAGTAGAGACCCCTTCCTGTAGTTCTGCCAATGTTTACTACTATCACAGTGGGTAAAATATGCAAATGCCATTGACGGGTATCTGGGAAGGAAAAAAGCTAGTTTCCCTAAAAGCATTTTTGTTGTTTTACTTCTTTAATTACATGGTTTTACCAAATGGTTCTAAATTTCTTAGCTTCTCCATAGCTTTTATTGCCAGATCTCATTTGGGTGTGCAGTGTTAAAAAGAATAGGGAAACAATTATACAATAACATTTTAATCTGTTTACATTTAAAAAATAGCTTGCTACATGCAAGCACTTTCTTTTTTTTTTTGTTTACAAGGGAGTTACAATGAGTTTGGTGGGATTTCTTGTGGCATTTTTGGTTTTAATTGTTTTTAAAGCAGACACTTGCTCCTTCACAAGCTGACTTTTTATTGGCTTTTGAGGAGTAAGTTTTGTTCCAAGGTCTTTGGGTCTGTATTTTTAAAGTATGAGTGAAACATTATTTTCCTTTCTGATCCTTACTGAAATACATTGTGACATCACCCCTGGGATAATTAAGAACAGACAGAGCTGCAAAGGGCATGGACTCTGTATTTCTTTTTCTTGAGTACAGAATACCTTTTAATAAAAGGGGGAATCATTTTTTGGTTAACAGGAAATCAAAACATGAAAATTAAATGCCTTGGACCATACAAGAATGAAGTTGTAGATGCAATCATTTTAACTCAGCAGATTTTTCCCTAAGTAATTAATGTAAGAATACAAGAAGCTTTGATATTTGAGTGGTGTATATAGCTTGTCTTGTCAAAGTCATCAGCATGCATGTGTAGTTATAGGCAAAAATGTAGGTGTTACATGTAAGAGAAGGGGTTTGTGGAGGTGAGGGGCAGTCATAATATATTTTATTGACCCTGAAGTTTCCTGTACTATTGGGAGAGCCCAAGTACTTGAGAACTGGAGTGTTTCTACAATAAAAAGAACATTGTGGTATCATTGTGAAAAGGAAAACACAAACTTATTGACTGCCACTGACTAACTGAAGATTTAGTATTCAAAAGTACTGCATTTGTTTATTTTGATTTGTATATTTTGCTGTCAAGGTGACATGCTTGCAGGACTTCTTTGGAGATGATGATGTCTTCATTGCATGTGGGCCTGAGAAATACCGGTATGCTCAGGATGACTTCGTGTTGGATCACAGCGGTAAGACTGTACATCCTAAACCCACTGAAATAGACAACTTAATTGAGAACACTTCCTAACCCTGTTCAATCCTCAAGAGTTGTGTGATTTAGGAAAATATACATGGGAATATATTTTCCTATGGATTAGAAGGTTTTTTCAAACTATCATCTGAATTCTGCAGGTCTATTAAAATGCACTAACAATTCTGATCTATTTTCTTGGAAAACAGACCCTGTCCCTTAAATTACATGGAAAACAGCACTGAATTTTAAAAGGTTCAGTCATGGATCTCAAATCTGCTATAAACATTTGCTTTTGACATCTGTAACTATGATTCCGATATTGCTGTCCTCATGAGATTTTTTGAAAGATCACATACGTAACCACACTCATTTCGGGTCCTGCTGGACAATTCACACATTCCGGTCTTGTCTGCTATAGACCAAGTGTTGAACCTGTTTATATTGTGAGGTTATAGGGGGTGTTGGGTGGAGAAGGAGGTGAGACCAAGTGGCACATTGTACCCATGCTGTCTGCCATTGATAGATCATGAATTTAACTTGTTTATAAAAATTGTTTTTCTGTTAAAGAGAAACTTTATGAAGTTCAAGGAAAAAACTCTTTCCTCTACCAGGGAGTTTTAGAATTGGCTTGGGATATCAAATAATGTATGTGCTGGGTTTTTTCCTTTGTGTTCATAGAATCATAAAATAGTTTGGGTTGGGAGGGACCTTTAAAGGTGATCTAGTTCAAACCCCCCTGCAATAAGCTGGGACATCTTCAACTAGATCAACTTACTCAGAGCCCTGCCCAACCTTGCCTTGAATGTTTCTTAGGATGGGGCATCTACAACCTCTCTGGGCAACCTGTTCCAGCGTTTCACCCTTATAAAAAACCTCTTACATATAGTCTGAATCTACTCCTTTTTTAGTTTAAAATCATTAACCCTTGTCCTATTGCTACAGGACCTACTAGACATGTTTTTTCTGTCTATCTTTGTTCTTTGTATAGTCAGTCTGATTTTCTTTTATGAAAAGAAATAATCTGTGGTAAAGAAATCTTGCCCTGGCAAGAATCAGATTATTTGAGGAGAGCTTCAGTTGGGAATAAGAAGGTTGGTTGTTGGGTTTTGGTTTTTTTTGCCTTTCAGTTAACTGAAAGCAAAAGCACTTGCTGCTTTTCTAATTTTTACAAATGCTGTAATTGCATTATAAAAACTTTAGTTACATCAAGAAGTGTTGATACATATTTAACCACTGGTCCATACATTTTGATGGATGGAGGATTCAGGCGGCTCCCGTTCTGTTGTTATTGCCAGTATAATACTTTTCCAGAACTGCCTGATTGTGTTGATTCAGCTAGTGTGGAGGTGAGAAGAAGGGTACTTTTTAAGCATAATTTTAGACTAGACCTTCATATGCAGGAATGGAAGAGCATGGCTGTATTAACTCACACTGCAGATGCCAGTCTGGGCAAAATCATCATTTTCCCTGAAGATTTTATGGCCATAAATTTGTTTTTCCCATTACACTATGCACAGACTAACTGGTGTCATTTCCTATCTGAGAACCCAGTGATGGAGGGTTTTTCCTTCCTTCTTCTCTTCAAGCTTTGGTGGCCTCTGCTTCCTCTAATACGTCTGGTGGTCTTAATGGGGAAAAGCAGGTTAGGTAAAGAGTGGAATATGACTTGACTGGCAGGCCATGCAGCTCTACTAACTACTTTTGGTGATGATGTGGCATTATAATGATGGCTTTGACATCATAGTGATGAATAACAGGGACCAACTTAGAAGGGAAATTTGTATGATTCCATTCGGAGGGATTTGCAGTGGATGCTAACTGTAGGAATTAAAATGTTTCCAAAATGTCAATGAATTTATGCCTATTGATTCCTTTCCCATTTAGGTTGTCCTTTATTTAATGATATATAGCTGATAGTAAATGGTAGTAATCTGTTGTCTCAGCCTTTTGGAAGCAATAGACATTTTTCACGTCTTTAAAAATTGGTCACAACATCAGTTTCTTGCAAAAGAAAAGTAAACGGGGTTTTCTGTGCAGTTGCCCTGTAGGAAGCTGCTATTATCAGCATGTAGGATTTACTGAACTACCAGAACTTTGGCATCAGCCGACTTCTTTGCTCTTTCAGCAGTGTGTAGATACAAACTTGAATTACAGTAATAATCCAGCTTCAAGACATGAAGAAATACTACATGCAGAAGTTGTATTACATACAGTGTTTGGGTAGCTCAAATCTGTTTGTATGATATGTAAGTTAAAGTTCTGACATGCACTTATAAATTCGTTTTATTCAGTTGGGCAAGCATGTTTAGAAATTACTGATGTTCATTTTCTGGATAATAAACAGCCAACAGTAGTGTTTGGAGGCAGCCTGTACATTGAAATGTTGTCAAATCTCTTATCTGCTTGCTTTGCAGAATGCCGTGTTATGAAGTCCTCTTATTCCCGGTCATCTGGGACGAGACATACTGGGTCCAAAAGTCCAGGACCTTCACGTCGAAGCAAATCACCTGCCTCAGGTACTACCTCTAGGAAAGAACTGAAAGTATAAAACACGTGAAAGTTAGAAATTGTTTAATGAGGTGAAAAAACTTTTGGCTCTGTCTGAAATACAAGTGCCATGCTTTGTTTCCTGAAGAGAAAAATTTTGTTGGTTTTTTCTTTTTTTTTTTTCCTCCTATTTTTTTCTTCAGTTTTTCTCATAGATTTAATACTAATTTATAGTAAAATCTGCATTTATTTTTGAATCCTGAGAAGAAATGTGGTTTCTATTTTTTAATTAACAGACACAAAAGGTTTCAGTTTATGAACACTGGAATAATTTGTGCTAATTGTACACTTGGGATGTGTTTTCAGCATGGCATTTGATTTTCTTGAAGTCTATTAATTAAAAGGATGGTTATGTGGTTAAATTCACGTTCACTGAACTAGAGTATACCCTTAAATGTTTTGAATTTGGACAGTTTCTCCTACACAAGCCAAATACTGTCAGAAATACACAAGTTTGCTGTTTCAAGTAATTTTAGGAGATGTTCTGGAATATTATTGCCCATTAACAGAGAATCTGATTTTTTTCTTTTTGTGCTTCCTGTAATTGCAAAGAAAGGTTCACATTGTGTTTTGGAACATATGGTGTTCAGCCAAACTGCTGGCAAATCACTGAGTCTTCACTGAGTCTTTTACACAAACTAATAGAAGGGAAAATTTCTAAATACAATAAAACTTGATTTTTTTCCCTCAGACCTGGAGAAGTAGCCCTGAAATCAAACCATTGAATATGTAAATATACGTGCTCTGTTTTGAACATAACTATGCGTAGTTACTGATAACACAAATTCCTGTGTGTGTATTCAAAACTGCAACATCTTCCATATTCTCGTTTCCATATTAATATATGTTTTGCCTAATTATGCTGTTTAAAGTAATCTTATCTGAGTTCTTTCAAAGTGGAATATTAATCATTTGTTCATAAAAAGTTGAATATTTAACTGAAAAACCTGCAAGAAGGATTTCAGTAACAACAAAGAAACATGTAGCGTGAAGGGCAAGGTTCACAACTGATCTATATTTCATGCAATCCTGTTGACTCCAGTGAGATTTTATGGGATGTCTATCAACAGCGAATTTTATGCAAAGTATTTAGAAATCAGTGCTGTCATTCGCTTACTTATGTCTACTTGGACACCCCTTTGGTCAGGTTAATTTGAAAAAATTATCCAAACTGTCTAGTATTTATCGTTCTATTTACTTGACATTTTTTCTCATGTAGTCTTTACTTACCTTTATTTACCCTTCTTCCTTTCATGCATGTTCACAGCTGTTTAATAACTTCTTTCCTTAACGTCTTTTTCCTTTGTGTCAAATATATGAGTACAGTAAAGAAGGGTGGCCACTACTCCAGTGCTCATTCTTCAGCAAAATCCCCAGGTGAGCCATTACTATTATGGCTGTATATCACTAGTGTGTCTCCTTCCTCTCCATTTACCTGTATTCTTTTCACTTGTATTTGTGAACATTTTCAAGCTCGAAACACGCTTTTGCGTTCGCTGAGCCAGAGACATAGTGGGTGTAGGTTTTTTGTTGAAGTAAATTGCCTGAGTGAAATAATATGTGATGCTTCATAATGGCTGGACATCTGCTAATGGTGTCAAAACTAAATTTATAAAGGTACAATTTGACTGCAAGTAGAGGAGCATTCTGAGGGGCACTACACTGTATGTATATTCTAAAGCATATTATAATAGGAAATTTCAACGAGTGCAGGAAGGCAGCGATAAGAGTTGCTGAAAAAGGTGAGAAAACGCGTCATGGTGTTTTCCTTTTGTTTCCGGGTTCTCGCCTTCCTTTGTTTTCTTGTGTTATTTCAGTCTTAAGTTTTAGACAGCTAGAAACCTTTTTGAACCTTTAGTGAAAGTATCTCTAAAACAAGAAACATGCATTTTGATTAGTAAGTTGAGAGTTTGGACCATACTAGAAATTATCAATTTAAAAGGTGCTCCTAGGTTTTTCAGTTTTCAATATTCCAGTATGCTAAAGAATGGTAGCCTAATATGTACTACTTAAAAGAACAACAGCGAAGACCTTTTTTCTGTATATTTAGGCTGCTCTACATGTCAAAAGAAACCTCAAAAGAAATTATACTTAGAAAATAGATAAGAAAGGTAAGTTTCATATATACATGAAAAAATCAGCAAACGAATAGCAGCAGCAAAGTTTGTGCCAAAAGTGAATACAGATTGCTAGTGTGGGTTTTGAGGGGAAAAAAAATAAAAGAAAAAGGTACAGCTGTCTGAAATAGCAGTGTTGTGGTTTAACCCCAGCTGGTAACTAAGCACTACACAGCTGCGCATTCACTGTCTCCCCTGCAGCAGGATGGGGGAAGATAACTGGAAGGGTAGGAGTGAGAACACTCATGAGTTAACAACAGTTTCATAATTGAAATAAGGTAATGATAATGAAAGAATAAAGTAATGAAAAAATCAATAAAGTAATGAAATAATGATAATGGTAATAAATTGAAATGAAACAGCAAATAACAAAGAGAAGTAAAACCCAAGAAAGTCAAGTGATGCAAATGAAAACAGTTGCTCCCCACTGACCGACTGATGCCCAGTCGGTCCCTGAGCAACGGCCTCCCTGCCAACCATCTCACTTGTTTTATTGCTGGGCACAATGTCATATGGTATGGAGCACACCTTTGGTTACTTGGGATCAGCTGTCCTAGGTTGTCTCCTTGCTAACTTTTTGTGGACATCCAGCTTACTTGCTGGTGGGGCAGTGTGAGGAGAAGAAAAGGCCTTCACTCTGTGTAAGCGTTGTTCAGCAATAACTGAAATATCCCTGAATTATCAACACTGTTTCCAGCACAAGTCCAAAGCATAGCCCCATACTAGCTACTATGAAGAAAATTGACTCTACCCAGGCCAAAACCAGCACAAGCAGTTGGCTGATTCCCTATAGATGCAAATTTTTTACATCTACACAAGGACCATTCCATCTTTTACTATTATTGTAGTTGTGTACAACTCATGTGAAGTAGATCTCAGAAGACACTGACAAAGCTGTATCTACAGACAGTTCTTTTAAATAGGATCCTCAGCAGAATGTACTATGTGTTGTGGAATCATAGAAGGAGAAAAGTTGGAAGGACCCCTATGTACTTCATCTAGTCAAAGCCCTAGCTCAGAACAACACCCGTGTCCACCAAGCATATCTAAGATACTAGAAAAGACCTAGACTACTGCCAGTGTAGGCTGGGATGTTCTTCCTTAGACAGTTATGAAAGAGAAGAAGATTATGTTTTTCACAGGTACATTTTAGTGTTTCTGTCAATGGTTAAAAGGATGATAGTGACTTAGAGACAGATAAGGATGTCTTATAGTGTAGGCCTCAATGGTCATATTCAGGAAATAATGACCTTTTTGTGAGCTGTGTAAAAAGAATGCATGAAACATTTTTTTCCTTCTGTATTAGTAATTGGTCCTTTGAAGCAGATTCTTCCACTGAACTATCTAATTTTTGCACATGAACTTTACAGCTCAATATTTTTCCTAATAGCTAGAGCAAATCGTGTATGCAGAACGCAGAAAATGGTAATCTAGCATTCACTAGCCCTTTTCATCATGATACTTGCAAATTCTTTATAAAACAAAGATGCATTGATATGCCAGGTTTCAAGAATGTGGTCTAAAATCAAATGATGAAAAGAAATCTGCAGGAGGCAGATATACTCCTACATAATTTTAGCTTCTTAAAAAACCAAATAATTTGCCCATCATTCTTGCAGGCAACCTTTTTTAAAATCAAGACAAAAATATCTTAAACATATTGAATACTTTTGGTAGAAAAGACTAAGCTCTTAGTCCTGTAACAGATTTGGGAATGTAAATGCAAGTTACCAGTTTTCAAAATAGACTTATTCTGTAGCTAACTGCTGATTAATTGTATCTTAACATTACACATCAGAGAGAGAAATCTTTGTGAAAAACAGGAATTTGTGGAAGTTGCAGTGCATTCAGCCTGGCCTGCTGGCAGATGGACTGCCCAGGTTGTAAAAACAGTGCTTGGAAGGCATCTTCAGCACTCAAATAATGTTTGGGAACTAGGTTGGTTAATAGACACTTGTAGAATAAATCCAGTAGCGCTAGTTAAGAAGTGATGCATAACCCATGACAGACCTCTGAATGTGTAAAGGATATGTGCAGGTGTAACTGTTACTTTGAAGCTAACTTTCTATTTGTTGAGGTTGCATTTTTCTTTCTGAAAGATAATTCTTCACCATGAATCAGCTATGAAACCTTTTTAATTCTTAAATTTCTGCCTAGTATTTTCATCTCCAAAGGAAAAATGAGGTTCACATAGAGAGGAAATAATGTTGCATTATATTTGTGTATGATGAGGAGTGTGCTATTCTGTATGCATAATGAAATTCATCAGTCTGGTTTATGCAGGAAAATGCAAGGACTGACCTAAGTTATATTCAGGTCAGATGTTGTGTCAGGCCTGTCTGTAAAACTGGACTTAAAATGAAGGAACACTTGAAGTCAAGAAGGAGGGTATTGTCTGTTTCCATAGACACTTGAACTTATGTGAAATTCTGAAATAGCCTACTAGCTTTTAACTTGTTTGGTTTTTTTCCTAAATCAGTATTTTTCTGAACCACTACTTAAGTTCTTTATTATCCAAATGGCTCACACTTCTTGTTTGGCTTTTTTTCCTTAAAAAAATTCAAACAAAGCAACTTGTATTCTGTGAAACATTCTACCTAGACAGTACTGTTGATCCAAAAAGGAGACACTTACTCTCTCCATATTTTATTATGTGACATCACAATAAATGACATAATTCTAAAAGACTGTGGCTATTTTTTTGCCCAAAGCTCTTGCACTGGCAAAGAACAGAATAAGTCGTCTTAATCTCTAGAATGACAATGCAATATTTGTGTGTGTTCTTTGATCCCATATCTAGCCTCGTGAGTTTTGGGGGTGCAGTTGTGTGGCATGCAAACATATAATTTCTTCATAATGCTGATGAGTCTGTTTTGCTCCTTGTATGCAGACTTAAGGGATAACTTGTTAGAGAGGTATGTTGTGTTTAAAAGCAGGTTACAGTTTTTTACTTCTGTTCACCTTTTCTTCCATTTGTTTGCTTTTATTGCTTTGGCCAGTTAACGGAACCCCAAGCAGTCAATTATCCACCCCAAAATCTACAAAGTCCTCCAGTTCTTCACCAACAAGCCCAGGCAGCTTTCGCGGACTCAAGGTAAGTGCAAGAATCATCAAAACCCCCAAACCCCATTATTCATCGACGTATTAAATGAATGAGTGATGTGTTACAATGATGCTGAAGAAATAAAAAAAGAAGAGTTGCAATTCTCTAGGGTAGCCTTGCTAGTATGACTTTTGAATTGAAATGGTGGGGAGATCGGAAGTAAGATTTCTGTGTTTTGTCTTTGGCTGGCAGCTTAGAAAAAGTGGAGGTTGATGGTGGTTTGAATATGCCAATTTGCCCTCCGAATTTTCCATTGTTTCGTAGATTGCAGAAACCCACCAAGTAATTTATATTCCCTCAGCCTATATAAATGTAGTATCTGCTTTTCAATACCTTACAGTCTTGTAACGTTGTCTAAGATTTTATCTGAAGCACGGCTCTTCATCCGTGGCACACAGTTACACCCCTTAATGCAGTCTCCTGCCTGAAAGCATATGAGGGGTTCCCTTGGGAGCAGCCTGATGGCTGGCAGATTTTTCT
>JANEMJ010028942.1:0-50176 GCA_024361745.1 Cacatua alba
GGCACGCCACGGCCCGGCTCGGCCGCCCGGGACGTCACGGCCACAGGGGCAGGCCGAGGGCGGGGGCTGGGGCGCCCCGAGGGGGAGGAGGCGGTGGCAGTAGCCGCGGAGCTCGGCCCGGACCCGCCGGCATTTCCTCCGCACCGGCGTTGCCTGATAGGGAGCCCCGGCCTGGCGCCTGTCCTGGGACTCCCAGCAGCCGTCACGGCCAGGACAGTGGAGAGGGCCTGGCCTAGCGCCCCACTGGCAGCCCGGCACAGCTGCAGCGGTGTTGTTCAGGGGCTGGCGTGGGGGCTTAGCTGTGGGGCATGGCTCGTGATTGTTTTGCTGGAAGAGGATGGGTTTCTTCCTTATTTTTTACCAATGCAGTTACATAAACGGTCAGGTTTTGGGTTACCTTTGACTTCAACAGCCGTTACCCCATAGGGAAAGCTATGGGGATGGTGATGGCCCTCCTGCTGCTGCAAACCTCGGAAGTCAGAGATTGTTTAACCCTCATTCCCTCCCCTGAGCTCCCCCCAGGCCATTCCCTGGGGTTTCCCTGCCCTGACAAGCTCACCCACAGGGACCTACATCAACAGGTTTTACACGGCTGGCAGCGGCAATGGTGGTGTCTGATGCTCAATGGTGGAACAGTGTCCACCTGCCTGAACCCTGTTCCCTGTAGCTTCTTCAAGGCCGCACAGGTGCCGGCCTCCATGGCAGCTCTGTGGGATTTCCCTGGCACCCGCCTGCACCCGGCTGTTCATCCGCGTGGTGGCTGGTGTGGATCAGGGGAGCAGCCCAACTGGACACATTGCATCATGCTCAGCCGCGGTGTCACGCCACCGGTGGCACCCACAGTCACCCCTCCCTGACCCGTTGTGCTGCAGTTTGCTTTCCTCGGCTTTACAAGCATTCATTCCGAGCATCGCCAGCTGGTTTGTCAGCTTCCCCGTAAACACTTTGCTTCCCTTTGCACAATGCTTCACAAGTGACACAATGTCGCTGATTGTATGCGCAAAGCCTCTTTGCTCTCCACCTGGTAGCCATAAAATTCTTCTGTGTTTTGCTGTCAAAGGGAAACAAACCAGGCCATACTTCAAAATCTCCTGTGTTTTCCTTTATCTTGCAGCCCTAGCTGCCTTTCTTTAGCTGGGTGTGCTTCACTGCACTCTTTTTGAGCGTTTGGACAACACAGGGACACTGTGAGTACAGCCAGTAGCTGTACTTTAAACAAAATTGCTCCAGCCATATCAACCCCTGTAAATACGACAGTCAGCAATGCCTTGGCCTCTTTTAGGCGACAGAGAAAACCCAGGAGGTTCTCTAGCTGAAGGTTGTGTCTGGGATCACTGTGGATGTACACAGGAAAAGGAAAATGGGAGTACGCAAAGCGCCTGAGTAATCCTGCATCCTGGGCAGAGCACGGGTGGAGTTAAATCCTGTGTCCTGATTAACATTCCTACAGCTCCCAAAATGTGCTGTGAGCTTGCGTTGGTTTTCAAAACATTCCTCACACCTGCAAAGGGGCAAGGTGAATGTGACAGTTCCATCTTTGCTTGAGGTAATTTAGGAATGTTTAACAGTTTGGACAAATCGAAACACTGTATAACTTTTAGAGAATGGGAGTTTGCATTTGGCATTACCTTTCAGAGCAGAGCTTTGTTTGTTCAGCCTTACTTTTATTTGTAAAGACAGATAAGGATAATAATTATCTGGAAAAAAAGACTGGAGAACTAAATGCACATGTAAACTTGCTGACTGGTTGAACCCCTCTCTGTTAACAAAACAGAATACAATGTCAGGAAATAGTCAACAAAGTGTTTTCAGTGTAAACAAGCCGATGAGCTCCTCAGTGCCATGGAAGCCGAGCAGTGCCGAGTGCTATCTCACCACCTGACGTGCTGCTTCTTCATCAGGAGGAGCGCATCTCCATTCTCTCCTCTCTTTTCTCCCTGGAAAATCTAAAAGTAACCAGAGACACAGCAGTGTCTGTTCTGTAAATCCTCTGGGAAAATACAGGAAAACTCACAAGTAAAATTAGAGTGCAAGAACTTCAAAATAAACAAAAGGGGGTAGGGGGAGGTGGAAAGAGAAAAACAGGCAAAACTTACTGGCTGCACCCTTTGCCTGTGTATTAGGTGGCAGGAAGCATTTCCGGTTTAGTTCCGAGGAAAGCTGGACGAACCTCTGTAATTTCAGTCTAACCAGGACTTTTCACAACACCAGGAACAGTGTGGAGATGACAACTAATTTTTGCTTAATAGCTGTATACAGGAGAGCCACAGTTGGAGGCTGGGAGGGAGAGCTGAGTGCCTGTGGCATCCCTCTGTTCCTCCTGCACCTCGGTGTGTCAGGCAGGGAGCATCTGTTGGCAATTTGCAATGCACAGATGAGGTCTGTCAGCATTGCTTTCACCCAGGGGCAGGTTCTACCATCAGACCTCTCTGTGCTCTACCCATCAGACCATGAGAGTATGCGATGAACAAGAAATATAATGAATGGGAAATACATATTAGCGCTGTGTTAAATGTGCCAATGCAATATTCCTGACAGCCTACCAGGTATCCCGCGAGCGTGCCAAAGGGAGAAAGATCACCAAGAAAAGGCAGCACAACAGTCTAACAGGACTATCAACACCCACACACACCTCTGCTGTAGCCCTGCTGCAAAGAACTGATGACATTCCACATGTCCAAGGTGTATTCCTTCACCCAGGAAGTAAAACTGAATATTTTAATATGAATTCAGGTTGTTGCAGGTCATAGTAAACAGTTTCTGTCATTAAAGTTGTCACTTTTTTTTTTTTTAAATATGTGTTAATTGCACGAGCCACTGCATTTTGTCAGAGCTGATGACCGGTAGTTTGGAAGGGTGAGCAGGTAAAGGGCCCTAGGTGACTTCTCAGCAAACCCTGAGAGGTTATTATGTATGTTTTAATCTCAGAGAATACAATATCCTGGCTATTTACATTTCTGTGCAAGTGAATTCTTATGTGTAATTCAGTCGATTAAAATTTAGGCCGTTCAATATAAATACAAAGGTAAAGGCTCTAGCACTTGACATGGTGGTTCTCAGGTGGTTAGTATGCTGAGAGTTAAGTTTGTCTCCCCACACTTAATTATGAAAAATTAAATGCAGAAATCAGGTTCACTATCGACTACAAGACTTCACTTTATGCATCTTTTCAGACAGAACACTTGTGTTTAAATCATGTTGGTATTAGTTTTTTCCCCATGGATTACACGTAGCTACAACTGTTTTACACATCGCATGTAATGAGTAAAGTTCTGCACGTAAAAATGTCCACGGGCATTGACTTAAGTCAGCCAATGACTTAACGAGGCCAGAAGTTCATTTACTTCACATTGCTTTGTTGGCATACTCTAAATATGTACGAATGTGATGTCATTACACTGGCTCCATGTCGTGTGGTTGTGTTAAAATAACTCACAGCTTGTCAGCATCACCTCCTGGAGTTCCCTGACCATTGAGTATTTCAGTTTAGTGCCTTGATACTCCCTAAAATGATTTTACAGTTTTGCAATTAATTTCTGAGAACAACTAAACCCGAACTCACTGGGTTTAAAACTGTTTGGGAATTACTCCTGCAGAGTTTCCAAACGTAGCCATCGTAGCTGCCAATGTAGTCCTGCCAGCACAGTTTATCTGTTGCTTGTCTGGATAAAGAATAGCTTGTTCATATGTTTGCAAAAGAACATTTCTAACTGGCTCAAGGTTTAGCAGCTTATGTTCAGAGACAGAGAAAGAACAGGAACATTTGCTGGGATTTTAGCAGTAGTTGCTTACCAACTCCAACATGGCGTTCCTTTCAGGATCAACCTTTGTTTTCTTTCCAAGGAGGCTTACTCTAGATAAGCACCACTCATTTCCTTATCATGTGAATTATGTACTGGAAATTAGAGTGTAAGTTGTTTTACCTGCACCCTTTCACTTAGTGTTATGTGCACAGACGCAATTCTCTGATTTTGATAGCTGTGAAATTATCCTTGTATTTTTTTCCTTCCTCTTTCTCTCCAGTAGACTTTACATGAATGCCAGTTTTGACTACACCTAATTGTTGTGATCTTCTGACTTTTCCACAGGCCTTCTGTATTCCAACAGCTTCGTTCGAGTTAGAAAAAAAAATAGACATTATGTTTTAAAGCAAGAGCTGCTAACTAAAGTCTTCCTATTTCATTACAATTGGCAAGTAGTTCCTTTTTTTGTGGTATCAGACAAGGTGTTACTTAGGGAAGGTTAATGGTTTTGCCTTTCCCCCCTAGCGATGTGACTGGTTCTGAAACTCTGGTTTTTGACAGGGAGTGGGTCTCTTGGGCTACCCCCATTTTTCTATTTCCTTTCCTTAAAGGATAATTTAATTAAGCAAATGGATTATTTTGAATTGTGGGTAGCTCCAGAGAAATAGGCTTGTGTAAATGACAGCATGAAAGGAGGTAAGAGGAATCCTGAACTTGTCAACTTATAATCCTGCTGAAGTCCATTGCTTTTGTTTTACTTTTGTGAGCAGATTCGTTCTCTGAACCCAAATGGTGAAGGCAGGAAAATGAGATTACTGCTACTAGAGTAGCTGGAAGGTATTCCTGGAGTCATCCAATATTTGAAGACAGATAGATTTCATTCCTGGTGCAACACGCCCCATGTCTCTGGGAAAAGGATTTGCTTTTGTTTCTGCTGAAGCTTCTCTCTGGCAAAGATAGCACAGGCTCACTCTCATGCATATTAAAAGTAGAATGGGCCCCACTGGTTTAGATATTTCATCTAGAGAAGAGGAAAGGGCTGGACTGTAGGAATGAGAACCCAGTACAAGCCACACAGATAACACACAATAGCAAAAACCTATGGTAATTAAGTTTTGCTTCTTGCCTTCACCTCCCCTGCCACACACTGTGATCACCTTTTTGGTGACAAACAGCAATTGTCCATAAAAAACTGCAGGCTCATCTGAAAAACAAAAGTAGCCTGCAGTAAATAGGTAGCTTATGGGTGTCAGGGGTAGAGCTGTTCTTCGTGGAGCATGTTCTCCATAGAGCAGAAGCTACTCACCTGCAGTTAAATGAACTTCAGTATGGATCCGGTTAGAACACAGTGCTGATGGCTTCTCACACATCTTAGAGAAGTGGAGACATTTTTTATCGAATTCTGTGAGGATATTAATCAGTTTTTAAACCTTTCTATGAAGGCCACTGCTCACCTAGAATGCTCCCTAGTGATCATGTCCTGTTAAACATACTATGAGGACTTCTTTTCTGTTCCGTTTCAGATATTTCATTTTAGACATTTTTAGCTTCAGCTTTTGAGCCAATCTCGGGAAAGAAAAGTTAAGAGGAAAGAGTGATCCCCTTCAAAGTCTGGCACGCCTTTGGGCAGGGACCAGAGGAGGTCTGGCAGTAATCTAATTCACAAAACATGCAGCTCTCCTACATTTCACGTTGATGTAAGAAGCAAAGAAAAAACATACAGTCTTGATTAAAGGCAGTGTGAGGATCACACTGCTAGGCTGAAAAGGAAGATTGCTAATGCTGCTAAAACAAGAATGAAATCCTGCAAAGCTCTTGCAGGCACCTCTGTCCTGTCTAGCCCTCCCATATCACTGTAGGGTTATTATCCAGAACAGACACAGTTTAATTTACATTGATGGTTGAATAAATCCACTCTCAAAGATGTAGATTCTGTCACTGATATCCGTCTGGGCAAACCACTCAATGAACTTGCCTGGGGACCATTGCTGCATGAAGGAAGAGTAATACTTTGCCAGAAATGTAGGCTGCCAAAGTGGCACCGTGTTCAGTTTCCTTTACAGTGCAGTTACACGTGCACTTGAACACTATCAAAAGCACAGACAGACTAAACTTGCCTCCCCATACCCTCCCCGTCCATGTAAAACCTTAGATGACCTTGAACTTCATGCTGAGTGCTTTCCTGCTGGTGAGCAGCCCTTGACTTGGGTTTTGTACCCCCACTTAAATTCCACCACCTGCTCTTCAGCCCCTTGTGGTAGGACTTTAAGTACAAGATAAGGCAACCCTCCATGAGAAAGCAAATACCCAATGCAGCATGATATGCTCTCCTGGCGTGCTTATTTGGCCCTAGGAGTGCCAAATTGTCCAGTTCTGACTCAGTTACTAAATCTGCTAATAATCCAAATCACTTATTTGTTCACAGTTCTAGTAATGGGAACCAGGTGGGAAAGACTAAAGATAGCATATTAGTTTAGTTAATTCCTTGTGAAACCACATATCCAGAACAGATGCAGAATAACTTCTCAGATGTTGATATTCAATGCAAATACTAGTAAATGAGGGTGTTTTCTTGGCATAAATAATCAAACCTCATGGACTCAGAATGCTCTTCTTAGCAATGTCAACTTCTCAGACAAATGAAGATAAACTTTTTGGGTAAAATTAAGTTTGGAATCAAAATACGTTTCCTCCCCTGAACTCAGGGGATTTCTGACTACATAAATAGTAATTTAGTGTCACATTTAGTGGCTGAAAAATGGGAGAATTGTGAATAGTTTGGTGTACACAAGACACAAACTGGAGCACGTCATACGACCAAAAAGCAGAAATCATTAATACATCACAAAAGTTAATATATTTGGTTCTACTTTAAAGCAGATCTAGCTCGTATGTTTCCCCAGAGTAGCTGCAGCTAAGTCATATTTCTGTTCTAAAGGTAAAGTCACCCGTTCCTGGTACCAGTAGTTCTGACACTTTCTAACCATTTTATAAATGCTTTTTACAAGACTCTAAGGTTGCCTTTATAATTAATGTTTAAAGTTATTAACTGAAAACTTCTCTGATGAACAGAAAGAATACCCAAATTATTCTAGAAAAATAGCAGGTATCAAAAATTGCTGTGTTTTGCTTTCAGTAGCTTGTAACACCTTCACTAACCTTTAGCTGCTCAGTTAAAATGGTCCAAATGAGGCATGTGCTGTAAATTGATTGCTGGCTAAAATGTTTCTGCTCACCATGTTAAAGAACAGTAACACTGATCAAGCGCTGCAAGAAAGTTTCCCACAGACTTGTAGCATAGATTTGAATTCAACAAGCAATTTGCCTTGTATGCCAGAGATGTGACTGCCATCGGTCTTTCAATGCCACCAAAGTTAGCCAAGCTGCAAGCTTCTGATGAGTGTTACCCATGGGCTGGCCTCAACCCCTGTGGCTTCATTCTCAATCAGCACACCCGTAACTGCAGCACTCCAGCTGCACTGCTGCCCAGGATTTGCTTTGCAGCTGCCTACACCTCCCAGGTTTGTCTCACCAAGCACAGGAACCAAGAGCAAGCTCACACAAACACAAAGTGGCTGGGATGGGTATGAACCTCTGGAGGCCATCTGGTCCAACCCCTGCTCCAGCAGGGCCACCCAGAGCCAGTTACCCAGCACCACATCTAGACGGCTTTTAAGTATCTCTAAGGATGGAGATTCCACAGGCTCACGGGGCGAAATAAAAGCATTTGAAATAGACAATGTCCCTGTGAAAAAGGGAATGTCCTTTGACTCAGAGGACTTACTTGCTTCACACACGTGACTGAGACACAGGGATGCAAGTTAGACACAGAGATCAGGGTGGCTGCTGCATCTGAGTTCATTAATTATATGTGAAAGCCTGAGCAGAATTGAGACTAGAATGAAAAGCTCACAAAAATGACTGTGCAGTAAGGCGTGAGCAAAAAAACTAAGAAATTCAGTCAGGGAGCACTGCCTTGGCACAACAAAGGCCTGGTTTCCCTGGGGAAAAAAAGGGGATCACTTCATAATTAAATATCGTATCACAAGCTGTCCATACAAACACATTCAGCACCGTAATCCAGACAAGCATTGCTTCTGGAACCTAAATATCCATTTGCAGTGTAAGAAGTCACTGCAGGTTTTATCTGAAGTCTGGAAACTTCAGTGGTCTTGTAGGATGGGAGGAAGCTGTGCAACTTCTCACGGCCTTTTGCTGCCCTTTTGTAACACGGACAGATCCTATGACAATGTTGTTTACAAAACAGTTTAGGTTTCAGAACCAAGGAACATTTAAGTAAGAAACATATTCCATTTGTTTGCATTCCAGTGCAACTTATTTCCTATTTAGTGTAATTTTCTGTGAGAAAATTGTCATGCTTTTAATACTGCTCCTTTGGGATTAGCCTGTCTGATCTTCTTTTATTACCAAACCAACGCACTGTCTGGCATATTACTGATGTATAGTATGAAATAAATTTCCAGGCCTGAAGCTGCAGAATATGCAGTTTGCTAGAGCTAAAATACTTACTCTGTTTTCAGCCTGCTGCATAAATAATGCACTCATCCTAGAGCTTCAAATTCCCAAGTATTTCCTGAGAGTTCCTACAGGGCTGTAGCACCTCTCCTATGAAGAAACGCTAAGAGAGCTGGGCTTGTTCGGCCTGGAGAACAGAAGGCTCCAGGGAGACCTTAGAGCAGCTTCCACTGCCTAAAGGGGCCTACAAGAAATCTGGAGAGGGACTTTTTACAAGGGCCTGTCAGGACAGGACAAGGGGAAATGGCTTTAAACTGATAGAGGGGAGATTTACGTTAGACATTAGGAAAATGTTCTTCCCTGTGAGGGTGTTGAGGCACTGGAACAGGTTGCCCAGAGAAGCTGTGGCTGCCCCATCCCTTGCAATCTGGTGTAGTGGGAGGTGTCCCTGCCTGTGGCAGGGAGGTTGGAACTGGATGATCTTTAAGGTCTCTTCTAACCAAAACCATTCCATGATTCTGTGATCATGATTCTGTGATCACTGTTGTAGGTTTGGTCCAACAGTTACTAGTGCCCTGATCCATGCTACCGCTGCACACCTCCTTATGTACATGTAAAGGTAAGGAAACACAATGGTAATTTTCAAAAATTTGAGTTACGAAGAACAAACCTGATGTAAACAGGCAGTGTCACAGAGTTTGATTTAAAAACTGTTGTATTTAGTAGACAACAGGCAAAGAGGTTTGTAGTAACAGTTTGCACACCACTGCTGGGAGTTGGCATCAGTATATTTAGTACGTATATATCTAGCTGTCATCAGTATATGTGCAAAAGTAAACCAAGTTCCTGAACTTTCAAATATGGTTAAACAGAGTTTTGTGTAAGCAGTTGATAAATTTCACTACGTTAAACCACAGGGAAATCTAACATGCCTGAATTCCTGGATTAAAGACCAGAGCCGAAGCAGACCGAACCCAGGAAGCTCCCGCTGGCTGGAGCAGGGTGCTCCCCCTTAAGTGGACTCTTCACTGCCTGCAGGGGAAAAAGTACTCAGTTGAAACAAATCAATCTGGCTCCCATTAACCTTACAGGCATTGAGGCAGCTTACATACTTAAAAGAGAATCTCATCCTGAAGATGGACTTTTTAAATACTATCTACATCTCTGATATTGGGCAAATGGGGACATATACTACATGGATTTGACTATTCCGTTAAAATAAACCATTTATTTTTAAAGCACATCCAGCTTTTTTTTTTGCTGCTGCTGTTTTTCTTATACACAAGAATCTTTTGTTTAAAAGTGTTCTTCCCTCCCTCCCCTGAGGTAGTTACCATTACACACTGATGATTATTTTGGGTAAAGTCATACCCCGAAGAGCTCTCAAGAGAATCTGATCACAAAACCCAACAAAATAAGGAGGCATGAAAAAGACAGGAAAAAAAAAAAAAAAGAAAAAAGAAAAGCCAGACAAGGTTCTTGTTTGCTAGAATTTGCATATTTTTTAATCCATACAACCTTCTGTTCATCTATATTCATATATGAATGTAGCTCATGTATCTTCTTAAATGTTTTCCATCACAAATAGTGCTGTTTACTCTCCTCCAAGAACATCAACTACGAGCCTCACAGGAAAAAAAACAAGAAGGAAAAAATTAAAAGGAAAGCGAGACCCAGAGACCCAGCAAAGCAGCAGCCCGGCTGTTTGAATCTAGGCTGAGGCTGCACAGCTGAATAAAGAATCCCCTAGCTATGGTGTACATTACCAACTTTCCTTTTGTAACCACAGGCTTGTGCGAGTCCACATGCAAATTTGATAAAAGTAAGCAAAATCTAGCCCATCCATCAGAAAACTGCGAGAGACCACAACAGAGGGAACAGTCACTTCCCAGATTACATCCTCACTTGACCAGACTGAAGCCTATGAAACAAGACATCTTTCATCACATCTTTGGGCAGGTATGATCGACTTCAGCAGAAAGGAGTAATTTAAAAATATGGCGGGGAAAGATAAGAGAAATAGCTGCTACCTCACCCCTCATGTTTCAAAGCTGTACTTTGTAACATCAGTTCACCTTTGATTTCCAGAGGTAGATGGGAAGTCAGAAGACTTGGAGAAGGGAAGCACCTTTGTGAACACAAGTCACTGCACAGAAGTTCTTCAGGGGTACTGAGTATGCAGAACTTAAGAAAGGCTGTTATAAAAAGTGCCATACCGAAATGAAATAAAATCTTTTATTCAGACTCCAGTACCTCTCATCACTGTGGCCCCAAGAATGGGGATTCCAAGGAACAAGCACCTTTTTCTGTTCATGTATGCTAGACCACAAGTATCATATTATCAGTGAAGGGCAGTGTAAAGCTCTAACCAGTGAGCAATGAAAATACATTCTATTTAAAAATCTGAGTAAAAAATTACAGTAGATTAGTAAAGAAACTGCTGTTCGTTCATCAGAAAAGTCTAGTAGCTCACTCCAATTTCCAGAGGAACTACATTAAGAGGAATTAAAAATCATACATGCAATAGCTTCTTGTTCTGCTTTACTCATTTGCTATGCAATACATGGCCAACAAAAAAAGAGAAAAAAAATAAACAGCATGGTTTTCTCATCATGGGGTAGTTTGCTTGATTTTTCAACTCTTCCTTTACTGACTGCTTTGGAAGTTAAGATTCAACCTCAAAAAATTAACATCACAATTCTTACGTTTGAACTCTCTGGTCTTTACAGAGTGTATTCAGTTCCTTAAGCAAGAAAAACAGGAACGTCACAAGGGACTACTCAGATGTCTCTTCTGCTTTTGCAGCTATCCACCAGAAGTACATGCATTTTTTATGCTACGTGATCTAAAACTTTAATAAGAATTCTTAACTGTTATTCTACCCGACGTGAAAAACAATCCAAAGAGATACATTTAATTAGGCAGCCATCTGATAGCTTACACTGCAGAATGCAGTCATGCTACTCTTAAAGCATTTGTAATCTTAGAAGCTTATAAAGGAACATACAACTTACACTTTCCTCAGTGCGTGTGTTGCCATATAATTATTAAACAAACACCTCTAGTCCCCACCCCACTAACTTCCACTGAATAAATCTGATTCAGAAAGCTCACCAGTGAAACTCCTTGTTAACACTGCAAAACACTGTAGTGTAGCTGACCACTGCATTAAGGACAAACACCTTACAAGCACACGCAGCAGTGAGCTTTTTAAACTTTTCAGTAAGGTTTTAAATAACTCATTCTTAATTCTGTGCAGTTTTTTTTCTATTAACGTCACATTTTATTAAAAAAATAAATTTCCTATATTTAACATATTAGCTTGCTGTATGTGACTGAAGGTTTCGAGGCCTTTAACATTTAATGATAATAAATAAAACACTTTCTTCACAGCTTTGAAAAAGGGGAGGGAGGAAGGAGGACAGGAAAGAGGAAGGAAAAGCAGGAAGCACCAGGCATTCCTAGCAAGAGAACGTTCTACAGCATCAAATTATGAATCTGCATCACAAATGTTAGAAAAACTAAAACTAGCTATGACATTGATCAAATTTGGATATATTCCATATAATTAGAACATACAATTGGGAAGGACTAGACTGGGAAGGAATACATTCTATTTGCAGTTGTCTCTTCTCAGTATTTCCAAGAAATGCTTTTCCTTCCCGCTGTACAAGCCATTGCTGATTTACTTGCATTTGTATAAACTACTATTCCAGTAAGTCAGTTGCACTAAAGTCAGATATACCAGAGCCTGCAGGGAAATCACCTGAAACTATTTTATCACAGATTTTCCCAAACAATAACCATCATACTGGATAAATTTGATGGAGGAAACAACTCGAGGTGTGCACATCACGTATTTAATTTGTAACCCGGAAGACTGCCCCCACATACTTCCAATTAGAAGCCCAGGTAGGCATCATTTCTAACGTAATGTATGTATGTGGTGCTTACATATTCTCCATGGAGCCCAGGGTCTATGCGAGAGGAAACAGATGCAGGAACGAACAACTCCCCTAAATCCCACAGGTTATCTGTCCAAAAGCTGAGCATCTTGTGCAATCTATGTGCAATCACTCTGCCTTGGGGAGTGAGCCCCCTTGTAAACAGAAGGTTTCGCGCAGACAGTTGTCTATGCAGAAATGCCCTGGTAGTAACATCATTAGCAGCCATGTTTTCAGGGTTTAGTGAGAATGAAAACTCATGGAGAACCTGTATACTGGGTTAGACTTGATCTTGTGTATAAAAATTGGTCTTCAGGGACACAACAGTTCAGCTAATGAATTCTCTGCTGCTTCTCTGTGGGAAAAGGGAACGACAAATGATGTTCCCAGTAGAAAAATCAGGAGAGAAAATACTATCTGCAAGAAGGGGCAGAAGGTCCGTCTCGCTCTCCCCCACAGATTTCTTCCTGGGGAGAGACAGTTTCTGGTTCCTTTCAAAAGATGTCTGTATTAGAAGACTGTGTACGTATATGTCCTTGCACAAACCATCTCTTCCTTTCCTCATTTGAATACCAAAGCCTTTCTTTAACAAGGCTAAAAGGCTGTTTGCAGTTTAAGCAACAATGGCATTTCAGATAGTTGTAAAATCAAAATACACTGGAAACATCCAAACAAATCCCAACATTAGTCTGATGCTACCTAAAGCCAAGAACAAACAATCAAGCAATGAACACTGGTATTGGGTTGGTTTTTTTTTGCGTGGATATTACAAAAAATAGTAATCATACACTTTTTTCTTTTTAAATGTTCATTACTTAGATAAAGCACATATGAATGTAACATTCAGAATTGTAACATAGAAAATGTAATGTGGGCAATCTGCTATTCCAAGTACACTTACCAAAATACAATTTTATAATGAAGAAAGTCTCAAAATACACCTGTACAACAATTGGGATCCACAAAATATGATTTAATAGTATCACTCAAGATCACTTCATTTAAACCACTGTTATAATACTGTTTGAATAGTCATCTCTGATCAAAGAGCATTCTCCCCCTTTCCCTAGCCCGTCCCACTGAAGCGAGGGTGGAATTATTTCCGTTGCAAGGCGTATCTTTTAAACCCCAAATCTGAAGCAGTCCTATTAACTATTACACTGCCTACACTTAAGATACTGTAAGGATGGGGATCACTCTCTTTGAGGCCACGGTACATCGAGACACCCATATTGTTTGTAGCGCAAGCAGAATAATCTTGTAAAGGGCAACTAAATAGGGTCAAAATATGAGTTAATTATCTCACTACCGAATCATTTCCTGTATGTTACTTAAGCCTGTGACATTACAACTTTACTGAAAAATAAAAAATTACCCATTTTATCCTATAAATATTTTCTTTATTTGCTTTATGTTTAGAAGTTGCTATTTAAGTTCTATTAACAGAAATACATAACAAAAGCTCCCTAACAAGTGGAAAAAAAGTAATTACAAATGCTGAAAAAGTTGGCCTCATTAACATATGTACAGACTCGCTTACTTAATACACATCTTTGTGGGAATTAAATCATTTTATGACACACATTTATACAGGCATTAAACATTCCCAAGTGACTTTGAGCAGAGAATATGCCAAATCTTTAGTCTGGGCAGACAAAAATATATATTTCAGTTTTGATTGTGGAGCAAACATGCAACAGATACAACATTCAGTCTGAGCTGCTTTTGGTAAGTTGTTCTGTTTTTTCCTGCAAAGATCTTTCCATTGAACTTGGGTCCTTTTGTCCCTTCTTTTCCTTGTTCTGCTGTTCCTGCAGCTTCAGGATTATTTTTCGTATTTCTTCTCTTTTGGTTTTCATTCTTGGGCGTGGAAACCAGTCTGTTAAGTTCATTGGTAGTTCAAAACTCAGAATGGGATTCTGAAAAGAAAGGTCATTTGGATATTACAGTAAAGAGTTACAACCTAGAAGACTAGAGAGAACTGTAGTGGGGAAAAGTACATTCTTCCTCACCTCATTCTATCAGCATGGAACAAAATTTCTACAATTTGGGTACTTTGTACATGTACAATTATGGTAAAACCAATCAAGCTATCTAGAGTTGATTAGGAATCAGTGGCTAAATTCTCCTGTTCTTATAAATACCTTTAGGACCATAATCAACTAGTAAAGTCAGTTTTACATTTCACCCTAAAAAGCAGGGCCTGTAAAAAGCCTCTGCTTACCCCCAGCCCTTTCTGTACTTACATTCTGTTTTCTTGCTAGAGGTTATACATCCAAAGAATTAAGAGAATGATTATTATGAGTCACTATCTATGCCACTTCTGTGACACCATACAACAATTTCACCCTAACCAAACAACAGTTTGTGGAATAGTGTTTTCTCTCAAATAAATTCCTCTCTTTGTGTATTCCAGTTTACATCGAGTGAATTACATTCATCCACTGAGTTAACACTAGCAAGACTACTTGGGGAAACACTAGTGACATTCTGCACAGGAACAAGTCAATAAATGCCTTACACTGTACTAGCAACATCACTCTACCTCCAAACAGAACATCAGCTAGATAAAATGGCAATAAAATAACCCCTATGTTGAACTGACTTTGCCAATGAAGCTACTTAACACCAGCAGTATGTAGACTTCAGAAGAATGACACTAAAGATGCAGAAAACCATGGGTAAAAACTATGAAACAGGTTTTCCACCATTTCAATTATGAAATAGGTCAGACAAAGGAGTAAGAATATATTAGTGTGGTTAATACAATAGAAAGATATTTTACATTAATCTGAACACGTCCTTAACTAGAGCTTTTTGTTACTGTTCGTTGTGGGGAAGAAGAGCAGGGATATGGGGCAGAAGCCAGCTGTGCACGTTGTGCTGGGTTGCCAGTTCTGGCCCCCGAACTGACATTGCCCTTTCCCCACAGACCCCGGCTCCTGCCGCAGGGGCTCTGCGGAAAGCGGTCGGCTCTGCCCCTCCACGTACCGGCACCGCCTCCGGCGGCACCACGGCGGCCCCTGGCGGCGGGAGCCGCGCCGCAGCAGCCCTCCTGACCCGGCCCTCCCCAGATCGCTGACAAGAAAATTGGGGGGACACCTTTGGCAGGGGAGAGGTGTTCCTCCTGGCCCAACGGCAAAGCTGAACAGGCATGGTGTTGAAGGCGCACTGGCAAGTACTTGCTGTGATAGCTGACAAGTATGCTCCTTGTTACACTACCTACCCTGTCAAGGAGTCTTGGTTTTAAAAAATACACATCATGATTTTAACCATTATTACCCAAACCAAGGTATTTTAAATAAATTGACAAACAAGAAAAAGATGTGTCTAAATAGTCCACAAACATCAAATTAAGCACCCCTCCCCACACGCTCCCATTCAGTTTGCACAGCTGCTGAAAACAATGAGACTTCGTGCAAGTTTTGAAATACATTAGCAGCTGAAATTTCTAGTTCAATAACTGTACGACAGTGAAGTACCATGCAGCCAGTACGGGTTTTCCCTCCACACCAGTGTTACTTCTGAGAATACCCCGTGATGTGCTACCTGACGCATCTACGTGCCATCCCTATGCACTGACAGGCAAAGCTGCTGCATACTGTAAGACCAGGCAGGACGAGGGATTTGGCCTGACATAATTCAGCAATCCATTTGCAAGAAGGAAGGGGATGGAAGGGGATTATTAAAACCTGGTTGCTCCTCATATCTCCCTGAGTACAAAAGAGGAAGAAGGATGGTTCTAATCTCTCAAGGACTCATTGGTAAAGCAAAAGCTTTTGGCTTTGAGCTGCACGAACACACTCTGCTGAAGCCTTTCTGCTCTCATATGAAGTATGAATGTGGGAATGGTGGAGGAAACAGGGAAGAAACAGACACCTTCCCAGGAAAGGTTCAGTTACAGGACAGTTTAGGAACAGCGCTCTCAAAAACCATGGACTTTAAACAGACTTATTATCCAATACAGGCAACATCTCATTTGACCATTATTTTTCCTTCCCCTAGACCTGACAGTGTCAACACCTCCACCACTTGTGAAAGACCGAGACAGTCAAAGTCGTTAAGTGTTTAACCAAACTCTTCAGTGGAATAAAGATCTGGCATTTAGCTGTAATGATTCTACTTGCATGTTTTCTTGCAAGTTAAAGAAAAACTACTTGTATCATATTAATGAATTTACTCAGAATCACTGTTCTTAGGGGGAAAAGAACCAGCTTTTTGTCCTGAATCTTTAGGTTAGATTTAGAACTCAAATTTGAACTCAGATTCTTACTGGGTAATTTTAAAGTGTATGCACAATAAGATCACAAAAGGAAGATTCTATATGTATCTTCTTACTTAGAGAAAAAGCCTATTTCAAATTGGCTTCCGATTTCTGGAACTAAAACTAAAAAGGATAATCAGTTTATTTCCCAGAAGAATATTATTATGTATGTTCATGTATACACTCGTTTATAATGCATAATCTAATAAATAGGTATAACAGCTACACTAGGAGCCTTTTACAGATGTTATAATTCAGTAGTTCATCACTGATTGCTGCTGGATACCAACCAAAAAAACAACCAAACCAAAAAACCCACTCCCAATAGTTACACAAACAGGTATACATCACATACCTCAAAAAAGCTCTCCACATACTGCAGTATGTACACTCCACAGTCACTGAAATTGTTTTGTTGTGGCACTTTTGGGTTGGAACCTTTCATGACATCTTTGGAAAAGCTTCTTTTGTTGCCTTTTCTGACTTCCCATTCCACCTCTAAATATCTATGATAAAAGACCATGCAAATCAAAACTTTTTTCTCTTCTTGAAGAATTTTGCAGAAAACAACCCCCCAAACCCAGACATGAAACTTACTCCCGTAGTGTTTTCACAACATTTGACCGGGAAGGCCCTCTCAGGGAGTCCATAAGCAAAATGCAGGGCCTAAGAGAGAACACAACTTTTAAGTACACAGTATTTTACAGCAGTTTGGAAAGCACAGTGTTACACAACTAGCTATGAAATAGTGGGGTGACCTTGAACAAAAGTAGGTCAGTACTGTAAAATTTCACCAGCACTCCTATAATCCCCTAACTGGGATAGCTAAATGAAAAACTGTCTTTAGATTTAACTATACACTGAATATACTGTCAGACTGAAAGCATATGTTACAGGCAAAAACTAGTTGCTTTAAACCCTCTCAGGTGCCTAGTCCTCTTCTAGATGCACAAGGTGTCTGGGGCACTGGCAAGAGACTAGAAAGTAAGGGATAGAACCCAAAAACATCCTTCTGGAGTAGCAGCTGGAGGGCAGATTGGGCAGTCCACAGCACCTAAGATGACACTAAGTGTTGCATGTTTAAGAAATTATTCCAGCCAATAAATCTGAAATCTACCTGGTAGTTATGCACAAAACACACATGTACTCCATTTGAAAGACTTTAGAAAAATAACGTATCCATAAACAAACATCTTATAGTTACATAGTCTGCCTGAAGACTTTTGTCCACTACAGATGCTTACATCCTGTTCCTTAACCTAGAGGACAGCACCTCTGCAGCAGCTATAAACAGAACAGTCGTAACAGCTGCCTTATATGCCACGGCTGGATTTATACATCAAAGCTAACTCACACCAGAGTTCAGAATCTCAGCATTAGGTGCAAGATATATTTTGAGGGATAAATAGGATGTAAATTAATTTTCACAAAGCTCTGCTTTCTCCTTTCTAATAATACACATACATTCAGACAAGGTATCCTTTATAGAAACCGCAAACTAATACAGATAAATGCGGGTAAAATATCTGCATGCATTTATGTCTAGGTTTGTTTGCATTTATAAATTTATTTACATGTACGCAATATTTTAGGCATAAGCATATCATCACTTGAATAACGTTTGCCTTTACTTGTACTTGTTTTAATTGCTGATTTTAAAAAAAGTTATTAATTACATAGGCAATGCTTTTTAAAATGATCAATCCAGTACTTTGGGGGAAGGAGGCTGTTACATAGTAAAGCACTTAAGTGCCCTTAACCACTTTTGATACTTAAGTGCCAAATATCTTATGAAATTCCATGCTTGGATTAAAATATTGTCTAGGAGAAGTATTATGTACAGATAATCTATCAACAGAACGGGACAAATTTAGCCGAGCTATAATCAGCAGCTCATAAATATTCTTAAAACTCACAACACAGATGGATTTTTATCCCTTCATAAAAATGCATTAAGTTGTGCACAATCCATACCACGTATAAATATGTAATTTTATTCTTATGGTGCATTGTAATAATGTATTGTGAAAGCTTTTATCTTTCTAGCAACCCTTAGATACACGAAGAAGAAAATGGATAAATAAATTGTGGAAAAAATACAAAGGAAACAGTCAGACAGCAATACTAGGAACAATATTTCAGGATATGGAATCATGCATTTCTGTCACACCAAAATGCAAGCAACTGCAGCCAATGATTACGAAAAAATAATTTCTGGGTTTCAAACATAAAAAGTAAAAAAAAAGTTTTCAAGCCCAAAACAGTTAGAAAGGCTAAAAAAAAAAAAAAAAAAAAAAAAAAAAGTAAAAAAGTTAACTGAATTTATTACCGTGGAACAATCTTATTATAAAAAAAAAAAAAAATTATTCTACAGAGACAATAAACAGCTAGAACACATTTTGATAAGAAATGGGGGTGGTTAAAAATTATTCCTATTTTCCTGTACTCGTTTTGAGTGGTGACAAAGGTTTTCTTCAACATGAAGTTAGTTATTTAAGACATTAATCTGCTTTTTAATACAGAAAGCTACATTTGAATGTGCTTCTGCAGCTTCTTTTTGTAGGAATCGAAGTGCAAGCTATTGAAGAACAGCCTTATTTGAAGAAACAATCTTCACTTGCCTTGAAGCAGTAGAAGCTTAACAGGAACCCCCAATGCTTCCATTTCAGTAGTGGTTTCACTCATCAAATTTTCTGCTCACTGAAAATGATACTACTACATATCAAATTCTCTCTCAAACACTAATAACATGCCAATTAAAGTGTCTGAAGACTGACGTATGACCATTTCCCACAATTACCATCTTTGACAATTTCATAAACTTTTATATGAAATCTCTATTTTAACGGTTTTAATACTTACTGTTTGCAGATGGTAGGCTTCAGGTGCCACTGTCCCATTTCTGAATTACAATTATCATCTACAAGGCCACCATCATCACTACTGTCTTCCTACAGAAGCAACATGTTTACAGGTGTTTAAAAGCTAGTATTGTTTTTCAAACAGATGCAAAAGAAATTATTGCTATACTTACCATTCCTATTCAAGACCAATAACACAAGTTTAATAAAGAAGTGGTAGCTTTAATCTGAAACCATTCATAGTTCGTAAAGGTTGCATTACCAACTTTTAGTCACATGGTTTCTCAAATCCTTGCTGGAATGACACAGAGTGAATGGTGCTATTTATTTAACAACCACTGAAACTAGAAAAAAGCCGCAACTGACATTTTCAAATCATTGCTGGCTTAAAAGAGATGCATCTCCATTATTTGGTTATAATCCAAATTATACTTTCCCCTGCCAATGATTACTAGGAACCTGCTTGGCAGTTTCATGTATATTACATTCTAGATGAAATGAGACAAAATCTGCAATGAACTCAGAATTAAAATTTGATCTCTGCTCCAGAACGCACCAACTTGGTTTTTAGGGCAAGGGAAATTAAACCAACATGAAATTACATATCATGGGTTGTAAAAACAGTCATGGCACAAACCTGGGAATATCCTTTGACCTTTCAATTTCAATATTGATTGCTATGAAGGATACAGAAGTTTTACTGAACAAAGCCACTAAGTTATTGTATCTAAAAGCACCCCAATGATCCATAGTTTCTTTCCCTTCTATTGAGTTCACTATTACTACTGCAGACCATTGTGCTACAGGGAAAAAGATACTTTCCAAAAATGGGAACCCCTGCATCAGCAAAATTTGTGACATTTTTGGTAAGAATTGTGTACACATCACTAACATGAAGGATCCTACAACTGAAATCCTCATGCTATGCCATGAAGATGTTCTCCTATTAGAAACTACTGCCCAGTCAGGGAACTCTAATTGCTACCGAATAGACAGAAAGGCACTTCCATCAGGTGTGAATCACAGAATGTTCAGGCAAGTGGCATGACAGGAGAGGTGGGTTGAGTCTGTATGAAAAGCATCGTTGGATTTCAACATTAACTGGAGCTTTTATGTGTGCGCACACATATACATACTATTTGGAAGCCATTACAAATAGCTGCAGACTTTGGAAAATATTTTTTTGTTCTGGACTCAAAGGTGAAAAACAGGCAATTCCTAGACAGTATATCTGATAGCCCCCAATTCTTTATTTCGGACAACTAGGAGTCATACACCTGGAACATGAACAGGAAGGCCAATTAGGAAGAATAAATGTGTAACTCTTAGCTTGCTCACATTGAACTTACATTGTAGAAGCAACAGGGCTACGGTATAATACCCTTAAACCCCGTACTGAATCAGTAAAGGGCATTTTAATGATCAGCTGTTCCACAGGTCTAAAACTTCTTCCAACCTGAACAGGAACACTACTCGATTACAAATCCATGCTGTTTAAATTTGATTAGGAGAAGCACCAATGAAACAAAACAGCAAAGTAGCACCTACTTATAAACGTGTCTGTTTATGTCCAGGAAATAGCAGCTGAAAGAAGAGTAACTTGTTCTTGGGTCTGGTAGGTAAACATAGGAGTGGAGGAGATGAAAGGTATGAATGTGTTGACTTTCAGAGTTTCCACTAAAATCACTGTCTAATATTGTCACTATGCAAAAGACTCACAAAATTAAATGTTCGATTAGTATAGCAGTTTCCTACTACACAGTTTAATGAATGAATGTACAATCCTTTCCTTCCAGCTAATTTGCAAATTGTCTACGTAACCAGTGCTTTGGATTTGACACTTGTAAAGATAACTAGTTTTAGACACATTTACAATGTGGACACAGCTTTTAAGCTGCCCATTCAAAATACAAAACAACAATTTACATTTCCCAAATAAAATTGCTGAATTCTTTACCTGATTATCTTGGTCTTCAGAAAAATCTATAAGCTCATCTTCATTTAGTTTACTGCCATCAGCTGAGTCTTCACTATAGTTTAGCCTGATTTTGTGCAATCCATCTGTATCAATCACAGATAGCAGTATATTTAAACATCAAATACTATGTCATCATTGAAGACCAAACTCATGTTCAATACTTCAGATTTCTTCAGGATTGCTCATAACAACTGTGATAAAGCTGACATATAATATTTTATTCATGCACATGAACAAAAGTGAAAAGTTTCTTCTAAGTAACACAGCAGAAACTGTTCCTTATTCTGTGAAATGAGTAAAAATATTCTAAAGACAGACTAAAACCTATCATGAAATTACCCTGTAGTTCCATGAAGCCTTTGCAACAGTATCAATTGCTACTGATATCAAAAGGGGCAGTCTTATTTGGATCCTCATATAAGCACTTACCCCCATTCCTTCCTTCCCATGGCTCTTGCATGACACCAAATATATCCACACACAATAGACCACACTGAGAAACACAGTCACAAGCTTATTATTTTCTACTTGAATCATTTCCTTGATCAGATTCACTGTGCAGTGATATGAAGACTTGTGCTGGTAAAAGGAAAAGGCAGCTTTGGGAACGCACTGCCAGGGAGGGTAGAATGCAGGATCAGCTCTCCTGGGAGCAGCAGCTTAGAAATGTTTGTGAAACTTCACTGTTTGCTACATAGAAAAAATTTTTGTAAATTCACTCCCTAGCCTCTCTACATATTTAGTCACCTGGGAAACTGCACCAGAAGATATAAAGATTACTGAATGTTATAGCTACACCTGTGAAAGTAGCAGATACATAAGGCTACAGGCTCACTAGTCTTAGTATACTACCATGCAAGACTTCAGAACAGATTTTTGAGGGGAAAACTTCAAAAATATGTGGAAATAAGTGAAAAATTAGTAACTCATGCCAGAAAAATCCAAAATCTTCATAGGAAAACTTTTCTTAAAGGGCTCTATAATATATCTAAACAATCACTGAAATAAAAAGTGTTGGTTATAGTGTCACTGGAGGATGTATTTCTTATTAAGGAAAACCAGGATTTCTGTAAGAACAGTAAATAGGGCAATGAATTAGCTAATGGAAAAAATGGCAAAGACCTGCTTTTGAAAATACTTCAACAGAGAATTTGAAGAAACACTTTGGAAAGAGGTTACCAGTGGAGTTCCACAGGGACAAACTTGGGAATTAGCCTTACTCAGTATCTTTGAAAAGACCTTAGCACAAGTAGGCCATACACTAATGTGACTTAGTACTACTCAACTCAACAACCACTCTTATGGCTGCTTTAGGACAAGAAAAGGTCTCTTGGTTTCATTGACTATACTATCAAAGAGGCATCTGCTACCTTTTGAGATACCCTAGGGTATCGAGGACATACCTATGGGTTTGGCAGAGTCCAGAGTCAAAACCCACACCCTTCTGGAGCAACAGCTGAAGGCTGGGAAGAAAACCCAAGGCTTATATCCCCATCTTCCATCTGACTGAAATGGAAGTTTAGATACACAGCATATCTAAATTTAGATGACTAAACATTTACTAGTGTCAGTCTGAAACTGAATTTCACCCTTAAACCATGACAGTGACCTATACAAATGTCTACATTAATAAAAGGGTGCATCATCTACAACAGCTGAGCAAGGCAGTCTGAGTGGTTTAGTCAGGAACTGAATGACCATCAGTCACCAATACAATCTGTATCTGAAGAGGATCCAAACCTTGCAGCGAACAGAGAAAACAATCTTTTCCTAATTCCTTCATCTGCCTTTAAAAGTCTCTCAGCTCACTTTGGTACAAATGCTGCTGCAGAGCACTGAAATCAGCCTCCACAGCAGCAATGCATGAAGAAAGCCTCTCTAAATGTAACACAGAGGTCATGTGAGCATTAAGAACCTAATGGTGTTGAAGCAAAATCTCAAATGCTGGAACACACTGGAATCAACGTTGCTGACACAATCTTAATTCACCTCCTCCATTCACATACATTACGAGGATCCACAGTCAACCACTATTCTTTCCTTAACAATTACAGTCTCAAGCGATGCAAAGTGGTATCTACAAAATTATTTGTGTGAAAAAAGGTCACACAACTGAAAACTTAATCTGATTTAGGAAAACAGTTTTTTATCTCCACCCCTTTGCCATGAAAGTTATGTCAACAACCACAAAAACAGTTAATACGTAATGGCTATAAATCACTTATATTGTAAGCACTCAAACTTCAGCCACATACTGAACTTTCAAAGTATGAAATTTACACAATTGTACAAGTAGTAACAGATGTGAAATCTCAAAATTTTTAATTAAAATGTGCATATTTTTACAATTACATACCCATAGATTGGCTAGCAGTTGTGAATTCACCCTGTATACCATTCGTGTCCAGAGTCCTATGGTCTAGTTTATGGCATGCTGATTCCACAGTGTTAGGTTCTTCCACATCACTGTCTATTTGATTTAGTTTTTTGAAAGCACTTTTTCCCCTACAAGGACTTCTTCTACAACACGAAGACTCACTGTCCTCTGTTTCAGTGTTTGGGTCAATTAAAGCTGTATTAAACTTTTTGGTCAACATTTTCTTTGCTGTGGACTTGGAAGGTGAGTTTTGTGCATCTAATTCATTTGGCAAAGGAGATGGTGTGTTGCTCTCTCCATCTGAAGAGGGAGATCTTAGCTGTGTTGCAGCATTTTCATGATAGTGGGGATTTGGTTCATATTTGGGTTTTTCTAAACCAGGAAAACAGATGACAGCCAAAAACCAGTGGGCACTGAAAAGGAAAAAAATACATTAAAAATGATAAATACATTAATGCTTATGGTTAAATCTGAAGTTGGTAATAAATAAACAAAATACTGAGTGTCCCTATGTGCACACACACACACAAAACCAAACTTTGCCTCCCACAGTTATCAAGGATAGATTGTAATAGCTGTTCACTTTTCTGAGCAGGTTTTACTCAAGCCTTCACATTCTCTAAAGGTAAGATCACTCCATTCAACTAGTTACCAACTCATTAATATGATGCAGTTAGTTGAAAACAGATGCTGTCTAAGTATTTATATCAATTTGCTCATACTATTTTCATTCTTTTGCTTAATTAAAGCTTATTTCTTCTTTAACATTATCACTGCATGAGACAGATTGTAGAGTTCATGTTTTATGGCTCTATAAATTTTTCTAGTAGTTCAGCACTAGCAAAACTAGTCAGATCTAATGGTATAGCTGAATTGCCCATAATCTTTTGCCTATGAGATCTTTCAATTGTATATGACACTTGACATTTTTAAAGAAGTCTTGTCAACAGTGAATTAAAAAAGGGGAGAAAAGAGTATTTGTAATGCTATCACCACAACTCTGTTGTCCTCCCTTTGTGGTGCATTTGACTGACCCCTTCAAAGAACTGACATTCTAACCCTTTCAGGACCAAACATAGTTATTTCTCCCAACACAAAATAAGTTTTGCCCCAGTTTCCTCCTTATCTCCTCTTCCCTCTCCAGGCTTCACTCAATCAGAAATGGAGCAGTAGCAAATTCAGGGTCTGAGGCACTGCAAATGGATATTGACTGACCCAATTTAGAAATTTTCTGAAGGTTTTCTAATTCCCTACAGACTCCCTACAGCAAATAGCAAAACAGAACCTAGCTATGTATTATTCAGGTGAAGACTTATTTCAATGTGGCTTAGGAAAAAAAGAAAAAAATGTATCTAAAAATGCATGTCTAACAGACATATTAAAAATTAGACGATTACAAAGCCTCAATTCTATTGAAATTCAAAGGCAGTTAAAAGTGGCCTCTGAAATCAGCATATGAAGTATGGAAGCATTTTTTCTTGAATGATTCGCCACAACTAATAAATGAACATATAAGTATTGCCAAATGCTGGAATTTGTGTGTATTCTATTAATATAGGCTTTATGTACCAATTATGTAAACAGACTGACAAACTAATATGGATCTAAAGAGAAAAGAGCTTGTAACTTTTAAAAGAACAACCTATTTCCACTGGAGACATGAACAAAAAGGACTGTACTACCAAAGGACGTAGATGCAGCCGCAGTTGTATCAGCCATATTCTTCTGAAGGTAATTCTCCTCTAGATTGATTTGCCCACCTCCAGTTATTGCAGTTTGACAACTTGCTAGATGATGAGCCCACACTCCCTAAACTAGTGGTTATGGGAGAGTCTGGAAAGATTTTCTGAAACTTAAAAAGGGGGAAAAAAGAAGACCAGGGAACTACAGGCTGGTCAGTCTCACCTTGGTGCCTGGCAAGATGATTGAGCAGATCCTCCTGGAAACTATGCTAAGGCACATGAAAAATAATGGGGTGCTGGGTTTTGTGTTCTCCTCCAGGTAGCTCCCCAGCCTCCACTCTATCCTGTGATACCAGTTACCATAGTAGGAGCATTTCACTGTCAAGTCACCAATTCTTTCCTAAACGTTATTATCTCCCCAAAAAAAGTTCAGCTTTTTGTTCCTCAAAACTGAATGTTGGAGAAGTGACACGTTTGAGGGGATACAGAATAGCAAGGTGCATCCAAGAAAAATATTAGCAGCTAGTAACACTAAATAAATAAATAATGATAAAAAAGAAGATCTAATTTATGCTTTCTTTGCCAGAAGGCAGTTCAAAACCAATAAAAACCAAACCACCACCACCACTACTTCACAATCTGTCAAACCACAATTTTCTCATCTCCCTGGATACTTGTTTTTTTTCTCTCTGCAATGTTCTTACTGTACATATCAGGAAACCACTTTTGCAAAAGAATATCCTACTATCACCACTTACCAAGTTTCAGTTCACAGTGAAGGACAGTTCCAGAAAGTGGAATGGCATTGCTTCCAGATGAAAGATGCGATTAGAGCATGAATACTGTACTCTTGGTGTACTACTGGATGAATCTATGAGACCAAACTAGTCCAAAGCAAAATCCCCAACTCACACATGGTATGAACATCATGCCTTCAGTACAAACTTGCAAATTCACTCCTATGGACCTGCACTACTTGCTAAGGTAGACATTGCTTCAGTTCCTTATCAGTAAATGAATAAGGCAGTGAAAACTACTATGTGTTAAGCTACTAGCAACATAACTAATTCTTGTAAAACCACAGAACTATTTATTTTCATTTTCAGGTGACTTCTAAGCCACATTGTCTGTTATTTGAAGCACTATCAGTCTCATTTCTCCTGTGCAGATGTGTGAATGGACACAAGAGAGGATGGCGGGAAGTAAACTATGTAACAAGCTCTAAAGCAAACAAAAATTTAAGTGACACACACTTCAAAATTATGGTACTTAAAGCTTCAGGGAAGAGGGATGACAAGGATGAAGTCTGCAGTGGACAGGGAGAATTATCTTACAACGGAGTCATTTTTATCACCTAAGGGCTGGCTGTCTTCCCATGGCTATACAGAGGTCGTAGCAGCTCAAAATCTAAAGTCCATACTTGTAAATAGCTTTCTAAGGGATTTATTTTCAACTTTACAACAGACCAATGGTCAGTTACCTCATAACTGCCTCTCTACAGCTAGCCTCAGAATTCAGATGGGGAGGAGAAATTTTCCTCCCACTGCACAATGGCACAGTATCTAGACACATTTCATTGAAGACAGTCTAATTAAAAAAACCCCAAACTTCTTTCAATTATTAAAAGACCCATTAGGTATGCCTATAAGTCAGTTCCAATTCTCTTGTCTCTCTGTCCTTATGTTTTTATTGTATATATTTTAAATGCAGTAGTTTAACATTCCTAAATATTTTGGCTTAAGGACAACTTAGATTCTATTCATGAAACATGGAAATGTGTTTGTGACAACTTGCTCTCATCTTAAAGAAAGCAAACATCACTAAAAGTCCTTAACAACTATTAGAATGCTATCTGTCTGCTTCCTGACCCAAGAAACTTATCAGGACAAAAGGATACAAAGAAAAAGAATAAAGCTCTAAATATAGGGCAGTAGAGATTTTCAATAGCATTTTCTTCCAATGTAGGTTTAATATAACTAAGAAATGATTTCACGTATACCATACAGATCTCATTAGAACAAAAAGTAAGGGCTAAAAAAGGTAAATCCAAAAATTATCAGCAATAGCTGCTTAGAAGAACGAACTTCAGAGAACCAGGTAAAACTGATTCTCTGAACTGGTTCAGAAGAAGTACTCAGAAAAGTTCATTTTTGCTTGGTCTTTATTCTGGCTGATACTTCTTAGACTACAACAACGAACTTAAAGGTCTTACATTATCGGTTTTTTTAATCACCTGGAAAAATATGTTTATTCTTTAAATTTTTAACTTCACACCATAACTTTCAGTTTCAGAATGAGGAGGCTTAAACCTTTACTGACTGCAATAAAAAAGTTCATCTACTTACGCTTCATTAAGGGGAACAAAAATGAAATCTTTCTCAAAAATGTCAACATGTCGTGTCCATGTCTTTACTCGCCCATGTCGTTTTTGTTGTATTCTGCAAGAAAAACACATGATTTGTAGGGTGGCTTATTTTAAGTGAAAGACTACTTTTCCAGATATTTTCACCGTAACAGCTTCTTAAGATTTTCAAGCTGTATTTTACATTTGTTATAGGTCTGGATGCTTCCTAGAGTTCTGTTGGTATCACAATATTATCTGTAAGGCTTTTACCTCTTCTTATAGTCTTCCCTCTACTTAGCTCTTAGTTAAACTGACTTATCAACAGACTTACGAAAGGTTTGAAGTTTCATGAATATTTCTCCTTTCCCTTTGATTAAGGCGTTTATAGAAGAAAGAGCTGAACACATGTATTCTATCAGCATCTTCTTTTTTCAGTTTTTCAAGTACCAAATATCTAGTTAGTAAAAAAAAAAAAAAAAAAAAATTCATGGAGGTGAATTCATAAAGTATTCATCACCAAAGCAAAAAGGACTGCCAACAGTGCTACCTCCCCACCACATTGTTACAGCCTTTCACAAAAGAGATAAAAGAATATTAGAGCTAACTAACCAGAGGAACTAATTAATGCAAAATCTGTGCCAATAGTTCAAGATATTAAGTGCTCTGTTCAATCAACAAACTGTTTCGCTGCTGTTGTATTTGTTTTTATATCATGGCAGCAAGACAAATTTTCAATGAGTATATTACATAAAGACATAAAGAATACATATAAAAATCTAAGAAAGATTCACAGTTTGTAACAGCCACTAAATCTCCAAACACTCCCAGAGTGATGCACTGATTTTCTTTTCACTTCTAAAATATTTTAGTAGACTGAAAATTATACATATGTGCTTTATGTGTAGCATAAACACAGCCACACATAACAATGTAATATGCTTCTAGTAGCTGTAGCATCAGTGACAAAAAAAATAATGTATTAAGTTAATCAGAACAAATGAAATTCCATGGAACACAAATACTCAGGAAAAAACAACTGAACTTAAAAAATGCCTTTTTTTTTTTTCTTACAGTTAAAATTCCTCTTCAGATGCTAAGAAATTTTAAAAAACCTTTCTTCCAAGTGAGAATAATGTCACTGTCAAGCAGGATAGGAGAGAAACCAAAATTTCTACCAAAGATACAAAACAACCTTTTAAATTAGAGCTATATATACTTGGAGACTAAGTATTAACAACTGACTTATGAATTTTTAGTGTAAGAATTTTTCAAGTTTGAAAGACAACTAAAAACTGATTTGAAATAAAACTTACTTTAAATAAAAATCAATAATAACATCATTTAAAAACTCTCCTTCATTTAGACAATGGAGGTCTTCATTGGTCACAGAAATACCACCTTTAGCTGGAGGAGGTGGATAAACTATCAACCTGAAAATAAAAATACAAAATATAGTCAATAATAAGTATGACAGGCTGAAAAAAACCTCAGAGAATCAATACAGTGCAAAGATAAACATCTTACTTTTCAATAGGACCAATAAATACTGTATGTGGCTCTCCAATTTCTTCATCATCATCAAAATATGGTAACTGTTTATTTCGCTGCTGCATTTTGGATTCAGAAGCAACCTTAAAAGAATAAAGTCAAAATCAATTTGCATACTGTGCTCAAATTTACCAAAAAGGTAATAAAGCTTTAAGAAGTCCAGCAGTGTAATACCCATTGCTTTTGAGAAGACTTCAAGTTTTTGTTGGGGTTTTTTTTTTCCCTTCCTAATTAATTTCTTACATTTAGGTCTGTTCTTATTGCTTGCAGAGTCACAGATCTTTCAAATTCTTTACGAGTAAAGAAAGCACTGATTAAATTTAACTACAACATTGCAACTTAATTTCTTGTTTGAAATACTACAATTTTACCAGTAGATTAATTTGGAAACATTTATTTTGTCTAATTATAGTACAAATTTCTCATCTCTTAGTAATTTTTAAATTGCAACACTTCTTGTGGACCGCACTAAAAAGTATTGTGAATGCACAGGGTATTTCCCATAGTTTCATAACCCACCATGACGCAGTCTGAGAATCCTCATATAAAAGCCAGCAGAAATTGCTGATAATTTTTGGGTTTTCTAATGACTAGCACTCTACCTTTAGTGTATCTGTAACCCAAATAACATAATGACTTTAACAAAAATGTAATTACATTTTTTATTTTGTTTTCTCTGTGAGATGGGCTTCCTTTGGAATTGTCTTCCAAGCACTTGGTAAAAGCAACAAGCCTGCCATTGGCTTCTTCAAAGGAAATTTTCACAAAAAAGTCAGAAATATTATTTCTAATACCAATGTCAGTAATAATTTTTTCAAATATTGTGTTTGCATGAGAATCAAGACCAGTTTCAAAAATCAAAATTATATACTGCTCTTCTTGACCTACAAAAAAGCAGAGAGAAAATGATCATTTAGAAACAAAATATGTTGCAAGAATTAACAGATTTCAAAGGCTCATGGGCCAACACCTGCACACACTGTTGACAATATATGCAAGCAGTAATACAGATAGAAGAATTAACCACCAAGCCCTTCTACCTACATTTGCAAAAAAAGTGCATTCAACTTCAGCCCTTATCTAGAAATGTTGATTATTACATCTGATAGATATTTAAAAGACACTGAATGCAAAGCCAAAACACATTCTTAAATAACAGCTTCTATGCTTAATGACAGTAAGACTCTAATCAATACTTTCTCTTTTACTTACTGTAGTTCCTATCCTACTGTTTCAATACAATTCCAGAAATTACGTATTCAGCATAATTTCCTCTCTATATACAGAAACACCATGCCCTAATTTCTCCCAGGTCAACAATAAAAAGTCTAGAGCAGCTCTCTCTCTCTCTCACAAAAAAAAAAAAACAACACAACACCCAAAAACCAAATCAATCTGTGATTGATATATATTCATCTGTGGAAATCTATTAGAAAAGAAGAACTGTATTAAGAATGTAGAGGGGCTTTTGTGGTCTCAATGTTCGTTATAAAAATGGCTTTCATCTACTTAACCCCTTCAATGTCTACATGTTACTTATTTTAAAATATTTCTGCCTGGTTTTCTCCTACTTTCAAATAGATGTGATTTCAAAAGGGAAAGAAAAAAGAGAGAACTAAGACAACATATGCTAAATGAAACAAAAACAGCATATGAGACCTCATGATTCAGGTAGATTCATGATCTGTCCTGATCCTAGAAGGCTACATTATTGCTTTTCAAAAATCTTACATATTAAAGTCACAGCATATAAGCCAGAGGTCCCTAGCCTTTTAGCTAACACAGTCTACAAGAATCATTTTTACATGGATATACAGCACTGATATCTACATGTCAGCTCTTTCAGACAATAGAGATTGTGAGAAACAGTGACAGATTGAAAAACATACTGCTTTAACTTGGGGCAGCTAGCAAGTAGGACACAAAACTTAAAACCACTGCTTAGAGACTAAACTGAATAGAATACTGAGGAGGGAAAAAAAAAAGTACATTTTTGAGATGACTGTTTCCAGACTTAAATTGGAAAATAAGCATGATGCTTTTTGAAAAAGTGGATATAAACCATATACCACACATTAGAAGCATAAAGTTCTAATAAAACTACTCTTAGTGATTCTAGGCACATGTTCTGGGTATAGAAGTATGAAAACCTGTAACGGAAATTTCATGAAAGAAAGTTCTTTTTCTCTGACCAGATTTCTGTTACCACAGAAACAGAAACCTCTTACGGGTCTCAAATCCACTAGCAACCGGTTTCATTTCTAAGAAGTATGCATCTGAAGAACGAAAGGAACTGAAAACATCACAGTAATCAAAATCTTCATCTCCTTACACAGGTAAAGGGATCTCACCACCTACAAGAGCAAAGCCCTGCTTTCAGGTCCTGTTACATAAACAATCGAAAACCCCTCCGCCTGTGGTGAATATTCTGTGAGCAGAATACTGTATTCTCTCACACTTACTCTTGGTAGCCCTAATAAATCTGGCTTTTTTTTTGGTACAGTGGCTTCAACAGGTCACCCTACCCCTTTACCAAAAGCTGGGAGAGTGTGTGTCAGATCAACCAGCTATTGTGTAAATATCACCTGTTCACACAATCTGAAAAATAAAAAAAGCAGTAAATTGCACTAGGAGGATTTAGACAGTTAGACACAGGAATAGGATTCAGGCTGCAAAGCCCAGTCTCACATAGCTGGCTAACTCAGAGCTGCAGGGACCTGTTTTTCTGTAAGACAAGAAGAGTTTCAGACACATGCATAACCATTTCCTTTTGGTTATTTTTAACTCAGCATGCTAACTGTCCCAAAAACTAATTCTTCAGTAGCATATTTCCGAATTCACCACCTACAGAATTTAGGTGGATAACTGGGTTTTGAGAGGTCCTATTTCGGGAACACACACACAATTGCTTACACAGCTATGGATACAGACTTATGGTAATTTCACTGCTCACAAAGCAAATAACAACTGTCTTATCACAAAGTACTCCTAAGCATCAAGTGCAATAAAGCAGTTGGGTATAAAATCAGCTCAGCTCCACAGCCTCAGAGGGAAAAGCAAGGGAGAGAAAGGCTGAGAGACATGAAGGAAGGATTTCTTACCCTGACAACTCAGGAAGCCTTTCTTTTTTCACTTGTGAATACCTGTGTTCACTTGGGGTCTAATGCCTGCTCCCAGAGTTGTTTCTAGCTCCCCGGCATGCTCTCTAATTACTTTGTAATTATAATACTCCTTACACCTCATACTTTTTATAGGAAGTGGATGAGTTTATTATAATAGTATTAAGCGTTGGAAGCACACAATTCTGAGATTGTTGAAAGCATTCTTCCTCCATTTGAATGCAACATGTATCTATGGAGCTGAGTGCAAGTATAAATAACCACAAAGTTTAACCTAAAGAAAAGCCTATTTAAGGGGAAGAGGACTATGCTAGAAAATAGTGTGCATATTAAGATGCTAGACCCTTGAGGAAAACTATGTTGAAATTAATGTTAAGATACCTGAAGACAATCTACTTAGTTTCCAAGCAGGCATTTGTCTACATCACAAACTCACTACAAGTATATGGGGAAAAATAACAAGTCAACTCACACAGTTTCTACTTAAACTCAGGCCTGTAAGCAGAATAGCACAGAAAGCAGATGGAAGTATAACCCAAAACTGTCCTATAAACATAAAGGCCCAAAAACTAAAGAGACTTGCTTTCACATTCACATTCAGTACAAATATTAGTGGAAAAAAGTTATACTAAACTGACTAACTGTTGTAACTAGTATATGTCTGGACAGACAGAAGACTACAGTTTTGCCAAGCTGTTCTGAACTGTACTCCTCATCAGCCTGGAAAGCTGATAGTCTGGAAAAACATGACACCTGCCCCAGCCAGTGATGCCAATTTTAGTGTTTTGTTCACTCTGTCATGATGCAAAACATTAAAAAGCAATTTAAAGAGAACAGTAGACTAAAATTGTTTTACTTACTGTCTCCTTTACATTCGTACCAGACATTATCTTTACTCATTTTCAGTTGTTCTCTCAGGCTACTACAGGTTGATGGTATTGTTTGTAAGAAAACTACTGGTAATTTTCGTACACTACACCATTCACATTTGGTAAGTTCTGAAGTTTTCAGGTTAATTTCTCGGATATCACTTTCTGATTCTAGAAGAAAATAATGACATTATATTAAATTATAGTAAAAATACATAGGTTTCCTTTTCAATTTCTCCCTTGATTTTAACAAGGAATCAGCATGTGCTCATTAACTTTCTAAAAAGTGTTCTAAAGTCTGAAATTAACTCATATGCAGGAAGTGATGCCTGTTAATACCTTAACAGACAAACTGAACTCCACTCTCACCTGTCAGGAAAGTAATCAGAAACGAACTGTTTTCTTCTCACCAACTTTAATCCAGTTTTAATACCACAGAAAACCCCACCATTTCCAGTGATTTAAATTCACAACTATTGCTATGTCGTATTTGACAACAATAGGTTTGTAAAATTTTCTTTGTAGACTTACCTTTGATCAAGCTCACTTATGAAAACTAACTTCAAAATTAAAAAAATGATGAATGATCATTAGAAAAATCATTAATGGTAATCAGTTAAAGCTTTATTTAGTGGCAGCCTCCACCACAGAGGCTATGTAGGAGCCAAACCATAGACAGGACAGAAAGCAGGAGCCAACATAAAGTCCTTCTAATAAAAAATTAAAATCAATGCAACATGTCTGCCTCCTCCTCCTTTCCCTGTAAAAGGGAAGAGACACTGCAGGGAATTCCTGAAAATACTAAGGCTTTTATTAAGTTAAATTCTGTAAATATATCTTGATCAGACAGATGGTGAGTGAAAATTAGTAGAACTATTACCACCTAATCTGCATCGCCCTGAGCATAACTGCAGAAAACCATATGATTAAAAAAAAAAAAAAAAAAAAGTTTATATTCTACATCCTCCCTTCTGCTGGCTACTGAATTCACACTTGTGGCTCCCCATAAAGGAAGTCTGATGCTTTTAAAGACAAGGAAAATAGTTAAACAGTTACCAAAAGCAAGTATTCACTGGCTGCAGACTGGAAGTGGTGGCCACCAGAGCTTCCGCAGAGAAAAGCAGCTCTCCTTTCTTCTAAACCTCCAATACCCGTGGTCCCTTTAACTGGGGAAGAAGCAGCCCAGCTCTAAGTCAGGCTGCAGCAACAACATACTCCCTCCAAACCCACTGGGCAGCAGAAATATGGTACGTGTATCTAACTAGCCCATCTCCTTGCCCTGATTCTCCTTTCTCTCCCTAGGACTTACACAGGAGAAAACTTAAGCTAGTAACTGAATGAAAATCTACAGATTACTTCATTTATGAGTCTTCCCTTCCCTCTTTTTGGTTTAAAACAAAAAAAAAAAAAAAATAGTTTTCCAAAGCTAGGCTGTAATACCTTAGTGTGTACCATAATACTTCAATTTTCAATCACAGAATACCAGGTTGGAAGGGACCTCAAGTATCATCTGCTCAAACCTTTCTTGGCAACAACAGTGTAGACTACATGTCTGAGCACCCTGTCCAGCTGAGTCTTAAAAGTGTTCAATGTTGGGGAATCCACCACTTCCCTGTGGAGGTTATTCCAATGGCTGATTGTACTCATTGTGAAATTTTTCCTCTTGTGTCCAGTCAGAATCTCCCCAGGAGTAACTTGTGCCCATTACCCAGTATCTTTTCCATGTGACTCCTTTCATACAAGGAGGGAGTCTCCATCTGCTTTGTAGGACAAGTATAAGGTCTTCCCTGAGACTTCTTTTATTTCGGCTAAACAAACCCAGCTCTCTCAGCCTTTCCTCACATATCGGGCTTCCCATCCTTTGATCATCTTTGTGGCTCTTCTCTGGACCCTCTCCAGCTTCTCCACATTTTTATTGTATAGTGGGGACCAAAACCGAACACAGCATTCCAGGTGTGGCCTGAAAAGTACTGCATAGAGCTAGATAACAACATCTTTATCTCTGCTGGTGATGCCCGTTGATGCAACCCAGCATCCTGTTGGTTTTCTCTGCCACGGCTGCATCTTTTTTACTCATTGAGCTTGCTGTCTGTCAGGACCCCAACGTCTTGGTCAACAGATCTGCTCCCGAGCTGGGTAGATCCCACCCTATGCTGCACACCTAGATTACATTTTCCCAGGTGCAAGACCTTATACTTGTCCTTGCTGAACTTCGTAAGGTTCTTGTTAGCCCACTCTTCCAGTCTATCCAGGTCATCCTGAAGGGTGGCTCTCCTTTCCAAAGTGTCTAGTTCCCCACTCAGTTTGGTATCATTAGCAGACTTTGGCAGGGTACACTTAAACGCCATCTTCCAGATCACTTATGAAGATATTAAGAAGCGCTGGGCCCAATATTGATCCCCGGTGGACATCACTTGTGACAGGTAGGCAGTTTGAAAAGGAGCTATTTACCACCATCCTCTGGGTGCGGCATGTCAGCCAGTTTTCTCCTTCCTAAATGAAAGCACTTAATTCATTTTACCTAATTTCTCACTTTCAGAAGCAGACCATAGTAATGACAGTCCCAACTTAAAACCAGATTCAACACATTTAACTGAAGCATACAGGTCCTTCTAACTGTGTCTAGATAGAGAACATTGCCAAAACATGACCTAGTTGGTCTCTGAAGAAAATGGAATCCTCGTGACTGTGTTTACACTGAGATGAAGCATACTGCATTTCCTGTGTGAGGAAGACTGTCTACTCTTCAGATGAAAATTTAAATTATATTTATCTTGCATTAAGACAAGCATAACACATTTCACCATAAATGCCTTAACCTGTGAACAGTATTTCCTGTAACATTGACATAAGACAGACAATAGGACTTATCCATTAAAGGCAACATGAACAGGTTTTTTTACACATTATTAGAAAGCTGTTTCCTGGAAACACCAGTTGGGAGTTACAGAAAACTGAGAAGAAATGTGAGGAAAATTTTCAGAACTTGACATATATTTATACATGTAAAAATAGGCTCAAGACAGGACAGTACTGCTCTTTCTACAGCTGTTCAAAGCGTTTGCCTTTCCATGAAAAAGCATGACCATTGTAATCATCCTCAAGAAAAAACAGTAGGTGTCATTTTTGAGACCCTTACTTGTATTTAAACAAATCATACTACGATTACGAAGTTAACCGAAATTGAGCTAGCTGGGAATATACCCATCTTCCTCCAGATGCAAACTCAAAATACCTCTAAATAGCAAATGTCCCAATAAACGCAGAAACGCAGCATTTAATGAGTTGCCATTTTTATGCTATTGAGTGATCAAGTCCCATGGAAATAATTTTACCACGCAGCTGTTCTGACTAAAAATTGACAGACATTTACTACAAATTTTAATAAGCTTTTTAGTGGTTTGGGGTGGGTTTTTTTAATACACTTAATGCATGAAAAGTGGTAGTTTCTACGCATCTCTATTTTAGATGCAATAGAAACTTAAACACTTCAGTGAGCAAAGGCTACGCTTATCTTTACAGGTTGTCAGACACCTTTTTGCATATAAGAATGCCAAAATGCAATACTTTTTACAAGTACCAAAATATAAAATTCAGTAAGACTGCATCTTCATGGAAACTTAAGATTAACAAAAGGAAGCAAAGCTTGTTTTCAGACTCAAAGCAAAATCCTACAAAAGAAAACAAAGGAAACAGAGCAACAGTTGTAAGCTCACCATTTCCTAAACTATGTCACTGCATTTCTTTCAGTAACATGAAATATACAAGTTTAGGCTACAGAAGAAAAAATTTGCAAGGGAGATATAGACAGGAAAGGTCTAACACAGATGGGTGGTTTTTACTGCCTACTTAAGCATCTCAATTGAAAGAACTAAGGAAGTGTTAAGGAGATAACACCTTTTATAGGAGGTTACTCTTGCCTCTTGTTTTTGTTAATCATTTTCAAGAAAACCTTTGCCAACCATCACCAGAATATCTACAGCTCTTCAACTAGGATGAAGGGGAAGAACTAAGAACCCAGTTGCAAGCACCCACAAATTGCTAATTCCTGCTATCTGTGAATTTCTTTCTGTCAGTAGAAGTATAATGCAAAATCATTTTGGTTTTCATTCACCAGGCAGCTCAGGTCAAATTTATACTCCCCCTTTTTCCCACCCCCCACCCCCATCCCCTAGTTATTTCGGTACAGGCACCTAGTATAATTTATTATGTACATGACAAAGGCAGAATCAACATTTCATTATGATTTACTTAATTCCTTTTTAATAAGTTTCTTCATTCAGCATACATATAGTGAGTATTAACATGAAATGAAAGATGTGCTCACCTTCTTGACTTTCTAGGCGTATTTTGATATAATCCAGGCAAAACTGTGGAACACAACACAATAGTAAGATTTCACACCTTCTCCAAACCAAAATTGACTTAATGCCTTTTAACTGTTAGTAAACATACTTCATTTGACTAAGTATTTAAGTAATGAAAAATTTAAAATAAAAACGTAAAATATAATTTAAAAGAAAAAAACAAAGGGTACATTTTAGCACAACTCAATGAAGCAAGTATATCTTTACTAACTACTCAGTGTCTCTTTCAGTCACAGCAACTGTGGAAACCTAAGATCTAAGTAGTACCATTTTCAAAAAGGTTTAAAATACTCTGAGAAATGCCACAAATTATAAGAAGGAAAAAAAAATATCCTCAGAAGAGAATGTCATCTACCAGTATCAGTATTTAACCAAATCAAGCAATAGGGTTTTGCAGAGAGGTGGAAAGAATGAGTAATACCTCTCTGCTATTTATGTGATTACTCCAGCAAGAAGTATGCATTTTATCTTGCTTACTGCATACAGCTAACATTCAATGTCCCCTTGAAAGTCCCCATGTAACTTAGAAGGCTAACAAAAAAAATATTGTTCTACAGAAGTAAAATCATTCACCTGCAGACATGTTTATTCCTGTAGCTGTTGTCTTCAATGTTCTTAACAAATGCACACTCATCCATAAGCCCCTCCCCAACCACGTAAACAGGGTTTTCAAGAGGTTTGAAAGCATGATGTTTCTATTAAACACCAGAACTAGATCATATGCATTAGTACGTAACAGCACTTGGAGATTCTTTGGGAATCACAGCCTCTGAAGTTAGAGAAACTTACTATTTCAGGCAAAGGCAAAATACATTATTCAAGTATGAAAATAACAATGCCCATCAAAAACTGACCGTAATTTGTCAAATAACAAGTTTACTTACAATCACAGGTTCCACTACCATTCTTCGTAGCGTTCCTATTCGTATACTTCTACAGTTCAGAATGACACTTTCACAGGAATTTTGATAACTTAGTGGTACAGCCTCAGTTAGAATCTCTTGAGAAATAACTTTACGGCGTTTTATTGGAGTGTTAGACACAATGTTCCCAAACTGAAAAGTAATTGTCAAGGTTTCAGAATGTCTCACTAAGATTTATTGCTGAAACAATACTATTAAAAATTAGTGACTTTTCAGTATATTCCTGCTGGTAAACAGGATTACTTACTATAGCATCCACCTCAACCATATACAAAAGGCAAAAATTTCCTAAAAGACTTTTTGAAACACCTGAAGATGTTATTATTGCTAGATTCAAGGAAAAAAAAAAAAAAAAAAAAAAAGAAAAAAAAAGGTAAGCTGGCACTTGTACATTTTGTTAATAATTCCAAATCACAAACAGCGCTTCTAAAACTGCCAAAACCAATGTAGTTTTTGTCATTTTGAAACACTGTGCAGCCTGACAAAACAAGGTTATTTTTAATAGAACTTGTTTATATATATACAAAAAACCTCAATGCTGTACAAGTACCACAATGTTGGTGGTTTTATTTTTTCTTTCAGTTTTTATTAGTGTTTTGGTGACTGAAAACACTGAGTAATTACTAGAAGTACAGTGCATCACATTAGCAGGAGTGCAGCCTTCAAGGAACTTACATAAATAAGCCCAATGAAAATTCCTTAAAGCAACTCTACAGAACTACTGAGATGTTTTTAGGACAAATTCCAGGGCCAGAAGACTAAATGCTGAAAGAAGGCCACATTGAGTTTGGCTCCAGTTCAAGGAAGTCTCTAGATTCTGACTGAAGCTCTACTCAGACTCAATGAAGTCTCCCGTTTACCAACAGAACAGTATTTTTAAAAAGTATTAAAATGAAAGCAAGTTGGCTGATAGCTGTCAGATTAATATATTTCTTGTATTGCTTATATTGCTCTATTTTGTTGAAGGATTTTCTATACACTAGTCTTTTCTTTGGTATTTATACGGTTTCATATAGATGTCCATTAATAAACATTCTTTTGGATTACAAAAGACAAACTCCCACAGAAAAAACATTTTACGTTGTCTAATATTTCTATTAAGACTAAATCTTGACAATTGTGCTGAAGTCCCTAATCACTATGGCCTATCCTGGCCATAATGCAAAATACACTTTTGGATGTTTCATCTAACTATAGTGGAGAAGGAAGAGATTCTAAACCCCTGTAATTAAAATACTTTCCTAGGACTGTTGTTGAAGACAGCTTTTCATTTTTGTCTGCTGGGCTAGCTAAATACTATTAGAAGCTCAAAACTCAAATCACACACAAACTGTAAACCAGAAAACATTAAAGTGGCTCTACATTAAAGCAGCCTCTTCAGTAAAGAATTAATAAATATTTTGAGATAAAAACAAAAGCCTTCTTAAAGCCTTAAACCTTTTTCTATTGTATCTATTAAATTTTCTATTCTATCAGGCAATAGCTGAAATTTTTGGTAGTTTCCCTGAATCAATGCAAAGTTTGTGTTAAATTTCACCAAAAAAAAAAAAAAAATCAGAAAGAAAACCAACACAAAAACAAAAAAAAACCCAACACAAAACCAACAAAAAACCCAAGCCCAAAACCAAAAACCAAAACAAACCTGTTTTTCAAAGCAAACTCTTGCCCATTTTTGTCTACAATATGCAGTTAATTTCCAATTTTACAACTGGTTCTTGAAGACTAGTGAACAGGAACATACGGATATACATAGGAAATCATTCTATGATTCTATGAAAACATTTGGGAGAGTTTCAGAAATCTTAGACACTAATGCCTTCACAGTGCAACGTGTTCAATTAATCCAGCATATAAAGTCAGAACAACTGAAATTCAAAAGTAATTATCATCCAAGCTTTACTGCAGGCTAGAGGTTGAAAAGCTTTATATTGCTAGTGGCGACCAATTATACACCACATTAGAAACATCCATAATGGCATCAATGACAGCACTAGAATGCTGGCTTCTGAATCTCAATATAGTATGAAAGTTTCAGCATCATTACTTTAGCATTCTAACTCAGGAAACACAAAGGATTTGAGACAGCAGGTGGAAATCTGATTAAATACTCTTGTTGAACCAAACTTGCAATAGTGAAACTGGACAGGTGACCCAAAAATGGTTTTAATCAGCACTATTAATTCAACACCAGTTGCCACAGGGAATTTATTCTTCGTAATGGCTCACTACTGATGTGGATAAGATTTTAACATACTGTGAAAGCTGTCCCCCTTGATGGCACTTAAGTTCATGGTGCATTTTTTGTCTTTGTTTATTCAATTCTTGCACTGGTACTCAACTAAAAAACAAAAGTCCCACGATGAAATCCCAAAAATAAGTAATATTAATTGGGATAGTTGCCAAAGTCTTTTGATTTTAAAGGGCCACTATTGTTCCCAGTGTCTCTTTTCATGTTTAACTTTGTGTGTCCAAAGTCTGTCAGTACGAGCTGTTGCTTGGTAATTCTTCTGCAGACTATGTAGGCCCTTGAGTTTCACAGAGATACCCTGCCCAGCCTCAAAGAGTATACATTCAACACAGAAGCGTTTATGTTGAAATTAAGAACGCTTGCAAAAATATAATTAACATATTTTCATATGTTTCCAGTATTATATAAGCAGAGATACTACTTGATGAGCTACTAAATAATAAAAGCATTCAAATATAGTCAACTTCTGACAATGCAAAACAAGGCTTTACATTTTCCATTTATGTTTTGATTTTTGTTTTGTTTAAACAAAAGCATTAAATAGTACCTGATCTTTCATTCTTGCTTTTCTTGGTAGTGTGACTGCAATTTCTGTATCTGTTGTTATACTACCTATTCTCTGTTCTATTCCACAACTGTTTTCCTTTAATGCTGCTTCCACCTTTCCTGTAGAAGGAGCTGGGGAGGAGCGGGCTGAATCTGCAGGACGAGGTGAAATGCTTTCCATTCTCCTAGTGCTGCCACTATCCTCCTCCTCATCATCATCACTAGACAAAACAACTAAACAGAAAATATTAAATTCTCAACCACTACATTTTTCTGTAACAGATATTTCAAGCAATAGCTTAAGAGTAATTTACGTAATTGTCCTGCAGTGCCAAAAAAAAGTCCACATTTATCATTATATTATGCTTTTATTACTGTTTATTTGGAATCCACTCACAGGTGCTCTCTCCCTCTTTTTTATTTCTCACAACTAACTATACAAGAAATGAATATAATTAATTTGCCTCTAGACACAGAAGCAAAGCCATACATTTCTTGGTGCAATCAAGCATTGACAGCGAATAATACAACTTCAGAGAAACTGACAAGAGAAATTATGAATGAAATTATTCAAATCAGTACGATAACATGGTCTAGTAAACTACACATGGAACCAGAAACATAAGTTCCCAAATTCCAGTTCCTTCCTGCTTATAAATTAATTTGAGTTTTCACAGAGAAAGCAGAAAAATTAACATTTTACAAATTATGAAAGAGGGACAAATACAAAATAAAGACTCAAAGACTGTCCCCTTGAGAGAATGAATGATAGAATTCTGATAAGAATGCTTTTTTAAAAAAGACTTTTTTAGAACAAAAGAGATTCATAAAATAATTTTTCTTTTCCTCAGTGTTGATCTTCCTCAGAAAGTACCTCAGTATATGAAAAAGAAAATACAAAAAGGTCTGTCCCACTTCCCCAAGAACACATCCACAAAACAATTCCATCTAAAATCAGTAACATAAACCTGCAAGGACAGTTCCTCCATTATACAATATTTAGGGTTTCCAGCTTATGACTATAGTCATAAAAAGATACTTACTTGGATCATTTAGTTCAGATGGTCTTGTACTCCTCTGTCTTAAGCTTCCTGTAATTTTAGGATTTTTTGTCCCAGTTATAAGACCAACTTTTCCATTCTGTCGCAACATAGAATGTCCTACAACTTCATTACTCAGTAGAATATCCGTTGGACCCTTCCCAACAGCAGAACTATAAAACTTCTTTGTGCTGAACCCTGTACCTGAAGATTTTTGCCCTGTTGAATTCTGATGTATTGAAGAACGAGATAAAGGTCCCACAGATTCACTTAATGACACAGTTTGTCTGGAGAGTCTTTGCAGAGAAGCACTTTCACAATGTCGGCATTTGGTCTGACTTTCATTCGCCCGCCCACAATTTGGGCAATTAGTAGAATAATCAATTTGTTCCAAAAGCTAGAGAAACACATACACAAAATCAGTAACTGGGTAAGTACAGTGATACCATTTTCAAATCTTGCATTTAATTTCTGTTCAGAATGAAGACTGACAACACTATGTTAGCATTTAAGAGAATGAAAAATGTTCTAACAGGAACAAATGAATTTGTGGCAATTTTTAAAAAGTTATTAATGTTGGACAACTCTAATTTTCCTTCTTGCCTTTTTCTTTCCGTATGTAAAAGGTTGCACACCATTCAGATACATATATCCACCAGCAGGAAGGTCCAGTTACATCATTTCTGTAAAAATAGTTTCATTTAACAAAAATGACCTAAGAATCCACAGAGCAATGCTAAAGAGGACTAGAAGCAATGTCCCAGGTCATGAAGTTAATTTATCCTCCCATGATATCTTCTAACAGCCTGGCAAAGCATGTAGAAAAATCACTGCTTTACAGAAAAAAAACCCAACAAAAAGCCAGGAGGGAGGGGGTGTGGAAGTAAGAAATACATTGCTCTAGAGTCCAGGATCTCAGAAAAGAAAACTGGACTCGAGGAGGAGTTCCCCAAAATTTCAAGAGCAAAGCAGGGGCCACAATGGAAAATATGGACAATGTACCCTATCATGACAAAGGCATGATTTTTCAAAACATAGCTATCACCCCCAGCCACGAACAAACAGTTATCCAATAATGAGGACTTCCTTTGGTGTGGGATCTTCAATCATTTAAGAAAAACCCAAAACAAATGTAAAGTCATATAAGGAGTACATTTTTTTTTTTTGCAGTTTAAAAAAAGCTACACATACCATAGCAAAGCAGATGCAAAAAAAAAAAAAAAAAACCACCAAACCCCAAAGCCCCAGTGTATAAAATGTATCAGACCTTCAGCCTTTAAAAGCTGAGCGGTGAGATAAGATCACAAGTAACATGAAAACCACTGTTGTGCCTCAGTGCTCAGTTACAGGATGTAGTTTTCACAAAGATATTGCATTGAAGAATTTCAATCAGACATTAGAATATCCAACAGAAGCTACCAATTGTACCTGAAGGATCTTAAGCACAGAATAAATGCACCCCTCTATTTCAACCACACACCCAAAACTTAAAACCAACTTCCTTTCCACGGTTTGAGAGCCTACATCTTGATGGTAGGGGTAGCAGTGTTTAATTAAGAGGGGCATATTCTTTTTTTAGACTTTATTTTAACATAATTGACTACTTAAATAGATCAGTTCTACCTAAATGTGTCTGCCATAAAACTTGTATGATACAGCATTTTTTTAAACTTTGAAACCTGTAAAACACAAACACTATATGCCCTATAAGAATACTTTGCCCTACATCTAAAAGTTTCAGAATCCAAAGCTTTTATTTTTCAGCTTTTATTTTAGTAAGCACATATGATGTAGAAAATCCTCCTTCCTTTAAAAATTATGTACACTTTTAACAATTAAAAACTGCAACCTGTTATAGCCTAATGAGATGAAAACCATTTGCACATTGACTGACAAGCAGCTGGTTATGTTTGTAATTCCTCTGGCACAAAACCTCAGCTAACTTTCCAATTGTTCAGACGTTCCATAAACCTCCAATCAATCTTCCGCACACTTTGACAACTCACGGCTCATGAAAATGCATACGGTTCCTGACAAATGCATAAATTATTGCATCAAATCTCTTTACCATATGTAATAAAAGATAAAACCCTTAACCCATTTAAAAAAGAAAAAAGTTATGCTAGTGAATTCAGTTGCAGCAAGATCTGTTCTATATCCAGAAGGTGTATCCTCAAACTATACAGTCTCACAGGACCATAACTACCCCACGGGACTGAAGTAAAGGTTCATCTAGCCCTGTGCTATACTTTCAGCAGTGGCCACTGGTAGATGGCTGGGAGCATAGCAAATACAGTAAGGACATATCCTCCTTCTTTCATTTAATTTAAACCAATTTAAACACTTCCTGCGTCAATGGCTGAAGTGAAATAAACCTGTTTAATCATGACATAGCCTTACAAATTTTATCAATCACTTCTCAAAAATCTCATAATACATTGTGTGAAAAATATGGGGGGTTACTCTTCTTAAGCTTACTGCTTGACAGTTTTACCACAGGCATTCAGCTCTAGGGTCTGAGAAGAAGTAACTGGTTTCCATTCACAACCGCTGGTGTTCTCAACTTTATAGATTGCTAAGATATGCATGGAAAAAAGCACCGGATGTAACTGTTAAACACTGCTTACAAATGCAGTCTGTCTGATGGCTTTGCAACTTAAATCATGCCCCTGCAACAATGTAATCTAGTCTGACACTTTTTTATCAGGGGGACAGAGAACAGTTTGTTGTAGCAATGTGGTCAGCTACATGCAATCTAGCTCAAGGACACGAAGCTACTGATGCTTCTACATGCAGCTGTGGCCTCATTTTCCACATATATGCCATCAAGAAAGTAGTTCTGTCCTTGTAATAGGAAGGAATGTGCTCAAAGCACACCTTGCTCCAACATGTAAACAGAGTCTTCAAGTTAGAGCTAGGAGTTACTGTAAATGGTCTACACCGATCAAAATCCAGCCAACAAATGATGGGGCTGCTCCCCTTCCTCTCATGTTAATTACCTAAGTTGTAAGGAAGACATAAAGATGACATTTGTTAGATCTTCACACTCTCGTTTTTAGGTTTTGGGGTTTTTTTATGCTCCATTTATTTTTAAATTGTTTTCTTCAATTATCATTTCAATCTAGAAGATTGTTTTCTTCTTTTGCCCCTTACCAGACAGAACATAAGTTAGGCTGCACTGAATATTTTACTTTTTCAAACAAACATAAATGAAGTTATCAATGTAATGCTTCATACAAACCCCACAGAACTATAATGTCTGTTGCTTTTAACTGCTTTGTTATTTCATCACTTACCTTATATAGATCATATCTATACAGATATATTGTTGTGGTTTAAGATCAAAACTTCAGCTATTAGAATTCCCAAATAACATCATATTAATTAACTAAATATGTAATGGAAATGAGTAAGAGTACCACCAAGTGTTTTATCCTAACAAAGAAATACAGTCAGACTTGGTTTCTAACACACAAGAGCAAACACAAGCTGATTATATACAATACTCAAAGATCTATTTTTTGCTTAACCTCCTTACAGGAGGCTTTGCTTTCATAGACATACAGTGTGACCTGTATGTAGGCATTATGAATCTTCCATAGTAACCTGGGAAGATGGTAACAAATACAGAAAGCCTTATAGGAATTTCCAAAATATCCTACATCTGATGTTCGAAAAAGTTCCAGACAAAACATCCTGGTTGGCTGCATCCAGACCAGAGAATGCTATTTGGATACCTGTGCTAGTTTCACTGGGAAGGAAAGCAACTTAGGAAGAAGTACTTGTAACTCTGCAGTACCTCTATTTTTATTGTTATTAGTACAGAAAATCTCGACACTAAAAATGTCAAAGACACCAACATGTGTCAAAGAGTAAAATCATTTCTCTATTTCACAGACAGGAAACCAAAATTATCAGTTGCTGGTTTACCAATCAGCCAATCAATTTAAACACAGGTTCTTTTGCTTTCCAGTGCAGCATGTTTGTTTAAAATCAGAAAATAAGTATTTCATAGCTAGTATCAATATAAACACTTAAATATCTCCATCATTATAACATTTTTAATTATGTAAAACTTTCTCCCAACTCTAAGGATTTTTAGAACATTAACTTATTTTACAGCTGAATGCCTGTTTTTAAAATATACATCAACTTCCAAAGTTAATCAGAAATATACATGTTTTTAAAATCTAACCCACCTTTAGCTGAGTTAAGCATTTTTTTGTAGCAGAAGATAGAGTCAAGTCAGACTGATACGCATTGCAGTGACGCTTCTGTTGCACCTTTCTCTTAATTTCAGATTCTGATTCTGATTCTGACTCTTCTCTGTTTTCCATTATACTGTCTAGGAAGGAAAAAAATGCAAAAATGTTAACAAGAAATGCTTACTCATATGCTGTTAAAATTATGATCAACTTAATTTTAAACATACACTAACTTGAACTACACAAACACATTTTTAAACATCCAATAAACTACACTGCTTCAAGTGTCTCATGATTTTGTTGTATGAATAAAAAAAAAAATAAAATCCTGAAGTAATGTTGGTTTATTAATACTATTTCAGTTTCTGTTGGTGACAATTTGTATCTTTGGAAGAGACTTTGGACTTGAAAATCTACACTAACTTGACTAGAATGAGAATGGAGCATCTGCTACCTAAAGCAGAAGGGGATCTGCTGGATTATGCTGGTGATAATTTTCACTAAAGGACTGCTGGTGAATGCACTCAGAATAATTGGAAACATTGTGTGCAGTTAGGATTTATTCCTTCAACACAAAGACTCAGTAGTACAGTGAACTATACTGTTAATTTACTATACTCAGTAATTTACAATTTACTCAGTAGTACAGTGAACTATACTGTTAAATACTGAGCATTAATTTAAATACTGGAAGAGTACAGGAACACAGAAACCCATAAATTAACAATGTACAGAGTGAGATTTTCTACTTAACATTAACCTGAAAACGCACAGAAGCATAACTGGCCAATGCAGATAGTTAAAGCAGCTGAACAGCAGGTCTGCAGACTCTATCTGTATCCGCACTGACAAAGCTCAACCAAACACAGTAATTTTTCTTTTCCAATTTCACAATTTCCACACCTCAAAGCAAATGATATTCTCTCCCTTGTGTCTCCATTAACAGTCCCCAACCAATGATACAAGGGCATATTTCAGTAGAGGTACAAAGCAGTACTGATGCCAACTCTTCTATTCACTACCTCAGTGCATGAATGTACTTCATACCAAGTGTTATTAACCATGAATGGTACATTTTGCACATACTAACAGTGCTATAGGAGTTCCTCGTCCGTAAATCAAGAACAAGCTGGGGGCTTGGGCTCACATTAGATGATTTCCAGAGGTCTGTTCCATCTCCAACAATTTGTTGATTCTGAATTTCCCAATTTAGTTTTTTCTAAAATAACTGAAGCCTAATTCAAAATTCATTATAATATGACTGAATGGGTTGCAGGAATCAGTCAAAAAGGGCAAAATCCTCCTTCATGCACAAAATTGTATAAATCTGGAATAACATGATATAAGCATATAAATAGATATACTAAAGGTTACACAAAGTTTGGCAACACACACTCCCAAAGCAGGTAATAAAAAAATTATTCTGCTTAAAAGAAATGAGAACTCTAAACATAACTTACCCACTCTTTGAGACCGTGGTAACCTAATGTGGTCTGCTTCTACTTTCTGAAGCTGAGGGGGGTATTCTTTTCTGGAAAATGAATTAGATAGACAGTTGTTCTTTCGTCAGGCACCATTAAAATCCAGCAACAATTATATATGGACAAAGCAAACCTGAAATGTATCTTGAAAGCTACGAATAATTTCTCCTCTTATATGCTACTTGTACACTTAAGTATTACCAGAACCATAGAAACAGCTACTGAAAAGGTCTTAGAAGTGTTTGTGATCTAAATCCCCTTTGATTGTAACCAATAGTTCAGAAACTCTCACTTTCAGACCCAAGTTTTCAAAGGTTGATGCCTGCATCTCCTCCTCCTCACTCATTAAGTACAAGAGGGATACTTTTAAAATGCAAAAATAGAAACAACTATTATTTTAATATTTAAGTGAATTCTACAAGTTCCACAATTTAAAAAACAGGAAGAGAAGATGCAAAACAGAGGAAAGAGATCTGACGTCAAAACCTGCTGTGGCCAAAAATGCAAAAGAACATGGGAGAAAGGACAGTTCCTGTATATTTGTTTTGAAAATATAATAACATAGACAAACTAGTGGATGACAGAAGTTTCGTTGGTATAATTTGCATAATATACATACCACATTTTTTGTGCAAATTAATGCAATATAAAGCATGATAGTAAGATTTGAGTCTCCTGAAAGATATTTAAAGTTTACGAACAAGTGTGTCAAATTGGCTGTTACCAAATTAAGACTTCTGAAGCTCACTGCATCTCAGTTACTGTTTGTGGCAGTTCTCTTTCTCAGCTCTCTTACCCTGCTCTGCAGCTGAACATTATGGTTCCTGTTATAACAGAAGACGGCACACACCTGAAACACAGGAGGCATTTGCCAGCAACTTCAGCAGAAACTGTTTCTACTGGCAAATTAAGCCAGAACAATGGGCTGCAAATGGGTCACACACATCCCACACTGCTACTTACAATTTACAAGCACACTAACCAACAGCAAGGGGGTGAAGCAAACAGCTGCAGGCAGTAACATCTCAAACTAACAGCTAAATTTTGATGACCCACCTGACAAAAACTGGGCTCTGACTGAAGCAAACTTCAGCAGTAGGCATAAGTTTTTATTTCTTTCAGCACAGCATTTCCCAATACATCAAATTATAAAGCCTTTGAATTTTCTGCATTCCTATGTAGTATTTCTCAGGGTTTTCCCTGTTCTTTCAGACAAGATTAACCTATGATGCCCTTTGGGATACTTCTCACCTAAACACAAACAAGTTTTACTGTCTTGAGAGGCTGCAGCATGAAGGAAAACTCGGGCAGAAAGGACTGAGAAATAATCGTGGTCAGATTGCAACACAACCTAGAGACCTCACACTACTTAACCCTGAGTGCCAACAAACACATCACAGATGACAGATTAAGTAGTTTATTTACTACTGATTGTGTCACATGTTTCTGAAACATTCATGCTTCCAAAAAAGATATTTTTTTTCTAATGTCTGCACACACAAAAACCTGAACCAAAATCAGAGGCTTAACATGAATATTTGTTCAAAAAGCCTATGACTTCTTGGAACATTTTCTTTAAAAAATTAAATCACAAGGGATAACTTAAAAGGCAGAATTCGTGGAAATATAAGGCAGAGCTCAGATTAACCCCTACATAGTGAGAAGCTATTACTATCAAAACCAATGATAATGACATTCTAAAGGGTAGAAAAAACCCTGTAACACCATTATAGGAGATTTAAAAATATATAAACTTTGCAGTAAGGATGTGTGAGCTGTTTTCTGACATGTTATAATTATCTCCCAGTACTATTTAATAACATTAAGTCTTGTTTTGAACATAACCACTGTTTGAAAAAGTATTTTCTTTAAAACATTTTAAATAGAAAACATTCAATCAATATTTAAGTTAAAAAATATTGCAACTATTTGACATTTAATTGAAAGCAATGAAAACATTATGGAGATTGAGAATACTGAAGTATCTTTTAAAAATTAGTTTGACAATTGAAGGTCTCTGGACATTTTTAAGTTATTTCTTTTCTTCTAAAAATGTAATCATGGATTACATTTTTAACACGCAACCTGCCTGACCAATTTGGTGGCCTTCTATGATGGGGCTATGGAACTGATGGACAGGGGTAGAGCAGTAGACGTCATC
>JANEMJ010028946.1:0-26648 GCA_024361745.1 Cacatua alba
CGTGGCGGGGGGGGGGGGGGGGGGGAAGGAGGAGTGTGAGCGAATGGCTGTGTGGTTCTGTGTTACCAGCTGGGCTTAAACCATGACGCTGTGTTAGTCAAAATTCGTTCTGACCTCTCCACCCCAGTCTGGTTTTGGTCACTCCCTGCTTTTCTGTTGGTTTCAGCATTCATTCAGCAGCTTAGGCCGATGACTGGTGGGTGGGGCTAAGGCTGGTTGCTGCTTACCCTCCTGCTCCAGGGTTGCGTTAATGATTCATTGTAGACAGATACGTGTGCCATTAGGTACATGTACTCTGGCATACCTGTTAACCAGGTAACCTGCAGAGGAGGAAGTTTTGGGGTTTGGTGCTGGTAAGAAACTGAAAACGAAGTTTAGGTTTGTGTAATGCATGCTACCAGTGGTATTTTTAATATACAAAATACATGAGCCTCACAGCAGAACTCTCTGGGAATACGTCATGAGCCTGTGGTAGTCCACAGTGAAAGATTCTACATGGTCTGTTGTAGTAAGATAAAGAGGGCTACCAAAATCTTGAAAGAGAACTCTTGCAATGACATCGATTTTGACTAACGTGACTGCTTGAGAAGTCTACCTTTTGAAGGTAGAATTTTGTGGAGAAAAAATGTTTTATTTATATAAACCAGTAACATTTATTTTTTCCTTCAATTTATATTATAAAAGGAGGTCTGCGAAGGGTAAAAGCTGTATGCATGCCTTTGCTATGGCCTATATTCTAAGCATGACACTCAAAAGAACATGATAAATAAGATCTTATACTGGAGGTTATCACTTTTTCTTTGGGAAGTGGGGAAGAATATGCTTTTTTTGGTTTAGTTTCAAAATAAAAGGAGATGTTCTTTCTGGAGTATCTGTCAGAAATACTGGAACTCTGTGTTACTTGTTGAGGGGCCAGCTATGACTTTCAGAAACTTGAAATGCTGTCTTTAAATCTTCCAACTCCCTTTTCACCGTGTCTTCTGTAGTCAGGGTGGGAAACCTGTGACTCCGCTAGGAAGGCGAGTCCCGTCCCTTTCACTTTTGTTTTGGTAGATGTCACTCTGTGTTTTTCCTGCCTGCTGCTTTGATTGAGTGCGGTTTATGTTGGGCTCAACAGAAGTATTTGGAGGAACCTTGCTCCTAAACTGCATCCAGGATTTTCCTGGCCAGGAAAGTCCAGTAAACATCAGAGAGGATGCTAGATTTGCTAGCTGTTGAGTGTACTCATCTCTCTTTGGGAAGAACTGTGCCAGCATGTGTCAAGTGAGCTACTATAAGACCCTGGCTCAGGAACGCTCTCTGTATGCTGATAATTTCACCAATTATCACTATGCCAATGACCTTCCTATTTCAGAGGAGGTGACCAAAGAGGATGTGGTGTGGCAGTTCTGACTTTATCTTGTGTCCTCAGATTTCCTTGACCTCTCTGACTCATTTTAGAATCGGAAATGATACAAGGTCGGGTGGTAACATAGAAAGATAGGCTTGCTTGCCTTTTTATTGGATTTTTCCCCCCTTTTTTTTTTTTTAATACATTAGTTATATTTGATAGTGTCTGTTTTCAATAAGATGTAGTAAGAACATATTAGAGAACTTTGCCTTTGCAGATCTAAAAGGCAGCTGGTTAGATGCCCAGGGAAGTACCGTGCAATTGCTTTCAGGATCCCAAAGCTTCCCTAGATGCCATGCTGCTGATGCTCAACTTTGTCCTGGAGCTTGGAAGTTGTCTTCAGGCTGGGGGAAGCAGCAAGTGGGGCTGTCAACACAGAGCTGAAACTGAGCTCTGCTGAGGTTCTGCTAGGCTGAAAATGTGGCTTTCTGCATGGTTAGTGGCAAAACTCCCATTGACTTCACTGAGTCCCAGATTTCTTTGTTTTGTTTTTTATCGGTTGTGAGGAGGAAACTCTGTAGTTAATCCCTTCCGAACTCTTCTGTTTCCATTGAGTTTTCCCAGGTAGTAGCTTTCAGATGGGACAGACAGCCTTGTTTCAGCATAGTCTGCCAACATCTTGCGCAGCCAAGCAATGCCAGATCTTAATGTGATTTTCATGGAAGGGGAAGTTTATTTGATGATATTCTTTGCCTTTATTTTCTTGAAAAATAATTGATTATTTGCTTTTTCAGCCATTGGTTTGATTTGAGTTTAATTGACAGAGGTAGAGATAAGCCTAATACTACAGCTTTTTGTAAGTCTCTGTAAAGTTGGTGGATGGTAGAGGGGAGAGGCCTTGTAAACCACCCTACTCTGATGTTAGCTGCAGGGTAAGGTTCAGAGTTGAAGGCAGGCATTAAATGCTCCATAACGGAAAAAAGCTTGTGAAACTTCTTAACCTTTTTTGGTATCAAAAGCAGTCCCAGCAAGACAAGGAAACCTAAGGAAATCAGACATCATTAATATTGCTGTTCCATTGATTTTGTCAAGGAGATAGAAATCTTTTCTCTTGGTTGAAAGACTAGCTCTAAAGTACGATGGGTTTTGGTGTTTGCGTTCGAGATGTGTCCTTTTTCCATTTCTAGTGTAACCATGGCAGTTCATGTTATAAGGTAGTCTAATATACCCTGCTTCTTGTGTGGGTTTTGTAGGCTCTGATGAGTTTGAAGCTAGCTCAGGCATGTCTACACAGTCTTGCTGTCACTGCTGTGATGCCCCACCAGTACTTACAGAGCAGCCTCAAACATGTTTGCATTGGGTTATCTCCGAGTAGCATTTAAAGCTCCTAAGTAGTAGATATCTCTCCTCTCTTGGTAATGTTTTCTCATTTGTAACAGGTAACACCATTCCCATGGCTTCAGTCTGCTGATGGAGATGATGCAAGGTCTCGGTTTTACTCTAAAGTCCATTACAACCCTGACTCTTGTCTGTCTCCTGTGTCCTGAGACAGTGCCACACATCAGTAAAATGCCCAGAATAATCATCCCTGATTTGAATGTGTGTGATAAAGAAGGAGGGTATTTGCCTGCTTCCTCTCTCATTTGATACTGTCTGGGTGTGTTAACATGCCTGATTTATCAAGATTTTCTTCATAGCATGCTTTGCACTGTGTGAGGCTGTTAAATACTCAGTTGAAATCACATCCTTTTTTGTTTTGTGTGATTTAAAATCTGTTAAGTACCACATGTGCCTACAGGATACATTAAATAGAATTTTAAATGGAAACTAACTAAACAAATGGGTTTTGCTGACATATAAAAATCATTAAAACATTTCTGTTCTTGATAAATCAAGATGAAACTTCAGAGTCCTACTAATCAGCTGTTTGGCGTTGTAAGTGTATTTATCTGTGTTAACATTTGCAGTTTTCTTTTTCATCAGACTTTCTGTTTTTATATTAATGTAGGTCTCTCAACTGCAGTAGAGTTGGAGTAGGGTTTATTACTTTACAATTAAGTTTATTATTTTCTTTTAATAAATCAAAATACATTTCAGTTTAAACTAAGAAGTATTCCTGTGTCACTTGGAAAGAAGAGAGTATCTTAAAAGTGAAAGCAAAATACATGTGGTTTTCATAAGAGATTTTATTAAGTCAGTCAGCACCAAGAAAATACAGAGAAAATTGCCTGAAACAGTTGGATTTTCTGATAAAAATACCTGTGGCATCCCATAAATATGGGGTCTGACAGAAGTTAAGTGTTGTGTTGAAACTGTATGTTTCTGTATCTCATTGACACTGAGTATTTGCTTCATTAACCTTTTTTTAATATATTGATGTACGTGATTTCTTACCGTGTGATGGAGTATGAAGTAAGAATGAATTATAAATGCTAATTAAGAAGATGATTAAGAGAAAGGAATGTCTTAGCAGCTCTGATCTATTTCTCTGCAAGTGAATGCAAAACGTATCTCGTGAGAATTGTTAAATCTTTTAGGGGACTTGTTCTAGCTCTGAAGAGAATCTTGTCAGCCCTGTAATTCTGGTGCTTGCAGTTTCCCTCTGAAGAGCCCAGTAATCATAGAACCACAGAACGGTTTGGGTTGGAAAGGATCTTAAGATCATCTAGTTCCAACCCATTGCCATGGGCAGGAACGCCTCACTGTATTATAAAACTAGGAATTAGCCAGCACAGTAAATTGCATCAGAATTTCACTAGCAATATATGTTGGTTTTCTCTTATTCTTTCAAAACTATTCCATCTTCTGTGTCCCTTGTAAACAGACAATCAAGAAAGCACTCTGCTGCAGTAGGACCCTATCTACTGTGTCTTCAAGCCTCTAGCGAGTGGTTTGTTCTTGGTAGGCGGTAGTGAGGTTGTAAAGTCTTTGTGCACAAAACCAGAGAACAGTCCAGGATACATTTGCTCAGTAATGAAGTTGCATCTTAATTGACAATGGAAGTCACACCAGGAGAGCTTATAAATCAGTGTTGCTAAGCAATATTTTTTTATATTTGTTTATTTAAATAGCCTCATTAAAGTGGTTGTTGATAAGAGATTAAGAAAGGACAACCACACTGAAATCTGTACAGCACCTATAACTTTAGGGGACTTGGCACACAGTGTGAGTATTTCTGAGCTAGCTTCAGGCTTGGTAATCATATCTTTAGTCATTGACCCCTCTCAAAACAAATTGTCTTCTCACTGGGGAGAATTATTCTTATGGTTTGCTATTAAACATGATGAAAACTAATGTAATTATTGGGTGCTAGTAAAGCCTATTCAACTAATAAGTTACCTTTCCAGGCCTTAGAGTGTTACTGGAGAGCACAGTGTGGAGTTGTGGCACGAGGCACATGAGTGACAGCTGTAGTGCCATCGCAGAAGCACAGCTGACTGCTAGCAGAGTGAGTACGACTGAAGAATGCATGTTTGCCTGCAACATGTGGAGGATATAATGCCAGGAGTGATTCCAGCTTGCCTAGAAATACTGTTGGCTTTGTTTCCGTGCCAGTGTTTTTCCAGAGGTGAGCATGGTTAGTTAGAATCCAGTTAGCAAACATGAGCCTGACTATAATTTCATGAATAATGCTAAGGAATCTCACTAGTTGTCTTGCCAGGTAAATGATTTGACCTTGTGGTTTTTGCAGCTCAGCCACTGGATTTGCCGTCTGCAGGGAACTTGGTGTGCAATGTTTGTCTGCATGGTTGTAGCCTTCCCTGCTAATCTGAGCATCCTTAAAACAGCTCAGTGAAGATTTGAAACCACTGAGAATAGAACAGAGTGCCCTATGTTTGGAATATTAGCATGGACGCTGACCAATGCCATTGTGCTTAAGCATCAGTAACATTAAAATAGCCTCGTTCTGTTTTCTTATTTAAGCATACCACTCCAAGCAGCCTGATTTAGTCACAGGTAAAGGAACTGGGTAACTTCACATGAGCATGAGCAATGTTTTCATTATTATCACTTCTGTTATCATCATCATTACTGTTGCTTGGAATGGAGTGAGACTAATAGCTCAGTACTGTGTAAGTGGGAAAAAACAGATGTGTGTGGATAACAGAGGAAGAAGTAAAAAATACTGGTGGGAATAAGATTGGGTAGTTGGTTACTGAATGCTTTGCACTAACGCATTGCTGATTCCCCTCAAGTCACTTCAACAGCCATTGCTTGGCAATCTTTTGATTTTGGTCAGTGTGAAACAGAGGTAGTTTTAGCTCAAGTGCTGGCGGCTAAACGTATTTGTGTCCTAAAGCCTAAATGTCTTTTGCCTTTATCCGTGGTTTGGTTCATTTGGATCTTTTTCTCTGACAGATGTCCTTGCGAAAAGACCATGGTTTCACCATCCCTACCTAGTGTGCTATTTTTCTACTTTTGCTTTTCTAGACCAAATTTTTTTGAAGGCTTGTTACCCAACCCCCGGTATGAATAGTTAGTGGGGTTTTGTTCTGATCACATCTCCCAGGTTAAAGAGTTGCACCAATAGTTGTATCTCTGACTTGAATATGCAGTAGTACTGCAGTTTAGATTGCAGGAATTTAATGTTCCAGAGTAACTCATCTATGCTTTCTTGCCTTTAACCACAGAAGACTTCTGTTTTTCTTCAGCACATGTTTCAGCAGATGAGGCAAATATTTACATAATGTTACCTGCTCTCCCATTTCACTCTTCTTTGCTGATGCACAACCTGATGGAGTTGCACATGATGGCACCAGCTTGTAGTGTGGTCTTTGCCACACACCGAACATGTGGGTGGTATCTCAGGAGTCCTGGAGATATAGACCTCACAGTGCTTATTCAGTCATTAACTGAAGCGGGCATCTGCCCAAATCCTGGGATTTGGCTGCTTTTTAAAAGATTTTCTCTAGGGCTTGTGTTCTATTTTGTTTTGGGAACTGATACAGGTAGATCTGTTAGGCTCCCTAGTGTGACTGTGGTTAATAGGTGTAAAAGCATTTGTAGGCTGTAATATTATTCCTTGATCAGTTAAAACTCACCCAACGTACAGCTCCATCCTTGCTTTCACTCTTGAGGGCTCTCTGAAGGAGCAGTGAGGTGAATTGCATTGCAGGTAATCAAGTGTTTATGCTTATGACTTCTGGCCCTAAAAACTGTCTGTATCATGACACCGATATGTGAACTACTTTGTACTGGATCTTGAGGGAATGCCTCAGTGGCTAGAAGGAGGATTAGGCTTTTACTGGAAGATAATGCACTTTTAACCAGTAGTGTGGTTGATGTATAAAAAGTAAGTGTATTTGAGGATACCAGCCATAGTCTAACAAGTCATTTGGCATTCCTGCCAGAGGATGAGCTCTTGATAGTTCAGCTATGTAGTGTCACTGCCGGAGTCTGTAGTCCCGGCCAGATAGAAGCCGGTTTTCTCTTGCTTGGCAGCTGTGCCATGCTTCACAAGCAGTGGAGCAGCCAGGTCTCTGCCGTGTGTTGGGACACATCTCAGCCTCTCATGAAATGGGTCACATCTGGGGAGGGGTCCATGGTAGCAAAATTTATAACAGTGAGCTTATTCACCTTTACATTTGAGACTGGGAAACTGCAGCACAATGCTTTTTCATGATTGGTGGGTTAAGTGTGTGAAAGGTATGAAATTAGAGGTACAATGTTAAGAACTACTTCCATTACACTGTATCATCTCACCTTGATTTTTGTTTATTTTTCTCTAATTTTACCCTTGGGCAAGCATGGTCATGTACTTCCACCCCTGCTTCCTCTTCTGCAAATGCTTTCATTCAGTTTACCTCTGGTCTTTTCTTTTATTTCCCTTCTGGCATTAAACCTGTTTTTAAAATACATAAAGCTGTAGGGTTTCTCATCAGTAGAATCAAATGGAAGATTAAAAATATAATTAACTTCCATTTCTTTGCCAAAAACAAATTATTGTTTCCTGTCTATTTTGGGTGACTTTAGCACACCCACAAGGGAATCATTTCATCATGTCTGTCAGTGTGATCCTGCTTTAGAAATGGAATGATCTTTTAAAAGTAATATGAAATTCAAATAAATGTTACAAAAGAGGAAAGTGTAAAATAATTATATGTACAATAGTACCCAGGAATTCAAATAAAGACTGCTTAAATAAAGTAATCTTATTTAAAAAAATAAAGTAGCATAGGGAACCGTAATTATTCCCTGAGCCATATCAATGTGGGAGTAATCCAGTTCATTAGATCTTAGTGTCTGCTGAAGATTTCAGAAAGTGTCATACTTTTGTAATATTATAAATGTTATGAAATGTTGTAAAATAATACTGGAAATAAGTTACTATGAGAGTAATATATTTTAGACCGGTACGTTAACTTCTGTGTATGAGACATTTAAAGGCTGGATCAACTCCTGCCTCTTCCGTAGTTACGGACACTCTGGTGCTCTCCTAGTTTCTCTTCTCTGTCTCTGTCGGATTTCTTTAATTTTTGTTTTCCATTTTCAAAAGTCCTGAGATAGTTTTACACTGGTGCTAATAATCTGTTTGTCTTTCCTTTACATTTGTGTTGCGTTGTAATTTTTCTGAGCTGCTGCGTCTAGAAGCTGGAGGGATTTTATTTACGAAGAGGAAACCTGGCATACTGTAAAGTGGGTGTCTTTTTTCCCAGCCTGTGATCTCAGTTTTGTTTGCTTTGCCATAAGCAACGAAGAGTTAAGAAGAAATGTTCTCTGAAAGTATCTGCTTTGAAGGCTGGATCACTGGGCAGGAGTGACTTCTACAGTGCTGTGTGTGTCCTCATGGTTTGGAGTTCAAGGTGTGCCTCAGGGCTGGGTTTCCAGCTGTGCAATGCAAGTCGCCAGAGAGGGGAGAGTGAAGATACCTGCTTTTTCCTCAAACAGCAATGTGCATGGATTTCCCCTCAAAAGACTACAGGAGTGCAACCACCTGAAAGTTGAGAATGTTTACTCCCTGTTTTCCACCCAAGGGACACACTGTGCTTATCACTGAGCACTTGCATGTTGATTTATTCCTCCTAATTACCAGATGGGATGTGCACAAATTTCACAGAGTAACCCTTTGTAACTGTTCCAGGCTTGTGCATTGACAAGACTTCAGATTGACTTGACTGAGTTGGAGGTCCTGTGCTAGTTGTTCACTAGATCAGAAATTAATGTTGCCTGTAATTCTGCTGTATTGAGGGTTGGTTGCTTTTTTGGTTTGGATTAGTTTGGGGGTTTTTTGTTCTTGTTTGGAGCTCTTGCCAAATTCCTGCTGATATCCATGGGATGAAGTCTGACCTGTATCTGTAAAGCTGCCTTTGCCTTACAGGGCAGGGCAGAGAGGATTCCAGATTTTCTTGAGCATGGTGCGTGTGTATGCACGTTAGACCTTACGAGAATGAAGACAATCTCTGCATAGCATTCCCATGAGGGTGGAAGTCCCAGGACCATTTCTGTTTGAAACAGAGGTCACCTTTTTGCAGCATGGGATTGTAAAGTCCAGGTTGCATCCTATTGCTTGGTAGTTACATATTAATAAAGTGTAGGTCCAAAGGGCTTGTGTTACCTTGTCTTGAAGTTCTTCATCTGGTGAAACTTTTCTTCATTTCTGTTGCATTTCTTCTATGTGCTGTACTACAGAAACACTGGTCTTGTTGGTCAGTTGGCTTATTTTTCCTTTTTCATTCTGAGAAGCCTGATACTGTTTCTGAGACCAGTGCTGGTAGGTTATTTATGTATTCTGCCTAATTATTTCCTGGCTATTTGCATTTTTTTCAGCTTACAGTAAAGTGAGATGAACTGTTTCAAGACTCAATAAAAGGCTTTGTACATTTGTGTATGAGAATCAGCTGCTTGCTTTTACTCTGTTTTCCTTATCAAGGGCTGGGTTGAAGCATTTGTGTAACCATGAGTGAATCATCGGTTTGAAGTGTTCCTGCTTGTAACTTCATTTACAGACTAATAGCAGGTAGGGGGCTTAACAAGTATCTTAGGTCTGAGCACAGGGAAAGATGTTTGTGGAGAAAAAATTGCTGTTGAGCTAAATTTACTTTGAATTTAACTTGTGCTGAAGAATTGTGTGCAACTTTTTAATAGTACGTTTTGTTTATAGGGTTGAAAGTACCCATGTTTAAACAGGCTTTTAAATCACACGCTTTCTCTGTGCATTGTTTTAGTGGGGGGGCAAAAAGCCTTTTCTTACTGAGTGCTTTTTTATTGTCCTGTATGACCATTGTAGCTGTGACAGAGAAAGCAGAATTCCTTTTCTTACTCACATTCAATAGTATTAACAGGCTTCTCGGCACCTTCTGACAGCAGTTGGTAGAGCCTGTCAGAAAGCAGCTGCTCATGCAGTTCCAAGGTAGAGTTAGAGCTGTGGATTTAAGTATGTGCCTTGTGGAGCTAGTTTCTGAGATGTTTCAGAAAGTTGGCTAGCAAATGCAAATCTGTGCCACATATCGCTCTACAAATGTGAACTTTAAAGGGATCTGCTTCCACTGAAATAGTCTGAGATATGTTATTTGGAAAATTTTGAAAACCAGGCATTTAAAGCAGTCACTGTGTTTCAAGGGAACATGTAGTTTCTATTGTGGAAAAGTTCATATGAGGGTTACCTGAACTGTTGCTAGGTTAGAAAGACTGCAGTGAGAATGTTTTCCCTTTTCCTTTCTCTGATGTCTCTGAAGGAAACGGACCTGCACTGTCCTTTCTGCACAGAAGAAAAGGAAAACTGTAGTATCTAAAAGACCCTGACCATGTAATTCCAAAAAGAATAGGCACTGTTATGGATCTTACAGAGGTAAAGTGAACATCACTGGTCAGTGTGTAGCTGATGCTTTTGATGGTATGATGCCTGATTTCCTGACACACACTGCCCTCCCTAGCCCCAAGCAATGTTGTACAAGGTCTGTAAATGCAGAATTGGTTGTAAAGAGTACATAAAAAGTGGCCAGATAAAAGTTGCACTCCCATTTCAGAGCTATAAATTGGTATTGAGGTGTCTGGCCTTGTTTGCCTGTTCCTTCAGAAAACTGGGTGCAGCTTTATGTTATTGCCAGGGAACAAACACTATGTAGCATAATCACAGTTTACTTTCAGCTCCTTCATCAGCCTCAAAACTCAGTCATTCATCATTTCTCCCCTGAAGTTTGAAATCTCTTCAGTTTCAGCTGCTTTCAGTTTCATGTTTGTTTTATTACCGTAGCTTTATTTCTTCTCTCTCTGTTCACTGTGAGATCTAGAATTTACAAGTCCAGGTAAACCATAATTAAAAAAACCCTAGTTCTGCCAGGCTCAGGACACTTGCCTGCTTCTTTTCTTCCCACCCTTTTTTGTACTTTGACAGGAGCACTGTATTGGAATTGTCCCCTCCCACGTTATAGGACAAGCTTTAAAAACAAAAGAAGAAAAGCTTGTTTTAAGAAGCAAGTTGATGTGAATCTCTGTGGCTGCTTAAGTGCAGTTGGTGTTACGAAAGGCAAGAATTACATCATTTGTAAATCGATCTGAAGTCCTTAAATGTTGCACTGCATGATCGTAAAACTGCGCTGGCATGATCTAGATTTATGCAAAACTCTCATGTCTCTCGCCACCTGCTTACAAATAACAACTGTAGTCAAACGTAAAGGGATCTGAGCAGAAGATGAAGCCCAATTCTTTTTTTTTTTTTTTTCTTTCTTTTACAGACAAGTAAATAAATCAAGAGTTTGGTTCATGGACATACAGAAAGTCAAGATAGTTTGACAAACAGTAAAGGCTTGAGCTTTTTATCACCACCTCCATGGGGAGCTTCAAGTTAGTGTCTGATGACTGTGTGACTCATTGGGTGTATGCAGGATGAAAAGTGAATGTTCAGGGAAAATTTCCCATGGAAGAGAAACTGCTGTAAATGTGGAATGTGGAGGTAGCTCTCCCTATGTATTTGTAGAGGAATGCCATTTCTTATGCACTCATCAAATGAAAGAAAGTATCTGTATCACTTCTAATTTTGCAGTGTCCTGCTGAGGTCTCACTGAAGTATGCATTTTCAGGGCAATGTAGTGATTTTTTGCAAGTAGAGACATGCCACAGAAATAGTTGATCAAATGCAAATACTGATTAAAAAGTGTGGAGGGTTTGGATTGTTTCTGAATTCTTTTGTGTGTGTGTGTGTGTTATTTGATGTAGCTCTTACTTTTTTTCTTTTTATTTTTTTCTCTCCCAGAAGCTTATATTACTAATCCAAACTGTATGTTAGTCTTTTTATCTGTGAGAATAGGGGTTGTCTCTAATTAAAGAAGCGCTTGGTTTGGTATTAATTCTGTTCAGTTTTTAATTATTTTTTTTCCCCCTGAACACAGTTTCACTCTTTACTGATTCAGCCATTAAGCTTTGCAGGGTATTAAGCGTAGAGTGTTTTCTCTGTACTCCTCTCTTCTGGACCTCTTTTTATATTGTTTGCAGGGTGAAAATGATATGCAGAATCATAGTCTTTTCTCTTCCTGTACTCTAGAATCAGGCAGATTCAAAAATGCAGGCAGTAAGCCTGGGTAATAATTTCTCAGTAAATATTTTACTGCTTTTTCCATCTGTTACACTAAAATCTGACTTAAACTAGGCATAAATCTATTCAGAAGATGTCACTGGGATATTAATCATCAGAATTAATCCTCTTAAGACATGTGCTTGGTATAAGGCCAGCTATTCAAAAGTTTAACAGTACACATATGGCAGCTTGCCAGTGAAGTAAACTTTGAGTTTGTGGTGGTTTTATAGCTCTGTAAAGTACACTGCTTGTTTGGTGCAAGTTATGCAGTTTTTCTGTGTGTCGCACATGGCACATAGCCTACTACTGGAGAATGAGTTCTCTTCAGGGTGCTTTCAAAAAGCTATGGTCTCCTAGTGTTAGTTGCGTGGTAAGAAGTGATTCCATTCATGGTTGACCTTTCCATGCTGCTTCCCTATGAAGTATGATGAGCCAGATTTAATACGACTTAGAGCAGAGGAAGAGATGATACTTCACGTAGAGTAATACTGTGGAACCCAAATATAGCTGAATGAAACCTCACCCTGCTTCTACTCCTGCTGCTCTGACTTGGAGGAAACATTCATGTGCATAAATGCAGCTCTTTCTTGAGTCAGGTCTGGACTGGACCCAACTTTTCTGTTAATCTCTTCAGGGGAGCATGCTTCGTACTCGACAGAATAATGATTATTTCATATCCTAATTATGGAACTGATTCATCCCCTGGGGCATGGAAAGCAAACAGTAGGAGTGAGTGCATCATTAAAAAATTAGCGTATTTTTAGAGAGGAGGCAAAATGCAAGTCCATTGAAAAGTTTCATTGTAAAGAAAAGTGGCTTGGATTAGAGAAGCTTTTTTAAACAACCTGAGATTATGGCTGAAAGAGCAATTTTTTTTATACTTTGCTCACGAGAAGTGATTAATTTTCTTCTTGCCTTTATTTTTCAAGGAGAAGAATGAAAGCTCGTGCTCCTCCTCCACCAAGTCAGCCTTCTGCTGCAAGTAGAATTCACAGTGAGCACAAGTCACCCACAGAGACAGCTTTGATTTCTGATCAGAATCTTGTGAGCATGAAGGAGAACATGATAAACAGATCGGTGGACTTCACAGTCATTTTACCCAGCGGGGTGGAGCAGAGGAGCACAGTGCAAGGAAGGTAAGGCTTTGATTAGTTTCTGCTTTCTGGAGCCCTCTGTTCCCAGTGGTGTACTTGCTGATACTGATGTCTCCCTTTCTGAGTTGATGGAGTTTCTCTGCCATGCTTCTCTCTGCATTATAGGCAGCTTTTGTACGAAAGTCTCCTGAGAGCTATGTATAAAGGACCCTCCCTTCTGGAGCAGGAAGGATTTAACAGTGATTTTGTCACTCTTTTCCCAGTGGATTACTGTCAACACATGTATGGATCTGTCTCTTCCATGTAGTGTCACTAGGCTAGTGTTAGGTTGTATCACATCTCAAAATACAGAGGGGGTTTGGTGCAGTGAAAGTACGTGCTGCTGGAAAACAGGATTCCTGACAGAATGCCTGTCTGGAGTCATGCCGAGAAGCAAGCTCAGAAGATAAACGATTCATTGCATTCAGAGCTCCTGCCTTCACAAATACATTGTAGTTGTGTAGACAGCAAGGCATCTGCTGGTATTTAGGAAGCCTTTTCTGTATAAAAGTGTATTGGTTTTTTTCCACAGGAAGACAGGTTCTCCTTGTCACAGGGTACAGTCAAGGGCAAACTGTACTGAAAAGGCAGTTTTGAGATAATTTTCTTCACCATGTGGGAGCTCTTCTTTCATTCTCTCTGTAAGAACTGTTTTGAAAGAGGAAGACTTACTTCAAGAAAGAATTTGGAAGTGTTCTAAAAATATATTCAATACTATGATGAAACTGTATCAAACAATGGTATGGTCAAGAAACTGTAGAAAGGGATAATACCAGATTAGGAGAATATGTAGATGACTTGATAAATCAGAGTCTGTGTTTATTTTACATTTGGGTTTTGCAGTAGTTAGTCCGCATTCCTGTGAAACGACTCCAGTTGGTCTCATATATTAGTCTGTTTTGATGGTTTATCATCTAATGTGTGTTGATCGCTGAGGAAGATGTGTATAGCAGCATGTAGTGTCCGGTACTTTATTTTTCCCCTTATTTTTCTTGTAAGAGTTGGTGTTTGCTTAGACACTCTTAGGAGACTAGTGCAACTTGTGTGGGTCAGCCCCAAAACTAGAGTGATACTAAAGGTTTTAAAGGAAAGCAGTGCTTATCAGAGCTCTCAAATTATACATTTAGTGATTGAGCTTTTATGGAGAGATTTGGACTTAATGAGAGAAAGAAGAGAAAAAGCTTAGAAAGTAGAACAGGACATGAAACGCATTGGCCGTTAGGTCCCAAAGGAAGGTAGTGCTTCATTGGCAAATACAAGTCGCCTGGGAGCTAACAAGAGGCTAATCTTCATGCAGCATTTTGTATAGAGAGATACATAATCGCCATATGGTTAGAAAATATTTTCTTTTCCCTGGAAAAAAAAAAAAAAGCCACAAACAAACACTCCAAGACCACTACAAGAGAGGTGTTCTAATGTGACCTTTTGAAGAACATACAAGCTACAGGAGCAGAGAACAAATGGAAGGTCCCTGTCCAAGAAACACAGTGTCTCTCACAGTTTTGTTTTTTTTTTTTTTTTATCCCTGCCATTGCTACCACATACACTGAGACTGAGTAATTTAATTATTAGAGTTTTTAGTTTGTGGACTAAAACCTGAAAGAAATGTCAATAATTAAACCTTAGGCGTTTCTCTGGAATTATTTATATGGTCTACTCTAAGCAACCGAAACGTTCTCTTGGTTGTTCTGTGAAGGTGCCCACTTCTCTCCATTGTCTGCATGACAGGTCTAGGCCCCTGATCTGTTAAGTTCCTGCTTGTGCTAACTGATTATCACCAATGCCTAACACAGATAGTAGGTATTCTCCCCCAGCGCTGTCTTGAGCATTTGGAGTGGAAAGTTAGTGACAAATATCAGGCGCTAATAGTCACCTGTGGGAAATGGAAGATTATGGAAACTGAGCAGGGAAGTAAATCATCCCAACAAGTTATGAAAAGGATACCCTGTCATGAGCCCTATATTACAATGGCGTCAGACTGTGAACAGACCTCATGTGTGCTGCTATTCTTTCTAACCGCCGCAACATGAAATTCTCTGTACATGAACACTGGTTCCTGTTTTTCGAGATGTGGAATACAACAAAAAAACCCAAAACAAACAGTGAAATGCATGTGAAATTTTTAGGTGATGATCTGTCTTAAGTGTCCAGGTTTGGGTGGAAGTCCAGGTGTTCTCATCTTTTTGCACTGTTTTGACACAGTGAGCTGGACAGCTACAAAGTACAATGATTAGCAGAGGTAAGCATTTAGTGATGAAGATACTAGATTAAAAGAAAGAAGTGTTTCGTTTAGTTCAAAGCAAGTTTGGGAGCTAGTGCTGGTAATAAATTCTTTTCCCTGTTCATTTATTTTATCTATGGTGATATCATGGAAGGACATTTCAGACAAATTCTGCCATTGTTTATAGTGCTATAAATCTTGAGTATTTTCATTGCCATCATTAAAAGTGCATTCTGCAAAATCTGCTCTTGAGTACCCTGGGGAAATAGTTTCTTTGTTGCAGAAAAACTTGCAAAACCTTGCCCCGGGCATCATCATAATGAAAAATGATTCTGTAATTTCAGGAAAGCAGTTCACAGAAGTACACTAGAGGATGTTTTCAAGTAACTACTATAGTTAATTAGTATCACTTAAGGTTATTACGAATGAACCAAGTTAAAAGTAAAAAATTTATCTTTCAATTTGTTTATTGTATGTAAGCAAAGCAGTATGTTGTTAGTCTTACTTTGTTTTTTATAAAGAAAGTTTCTATAAATATCAGCAACAGGGTAGAAAATTGTCATTAAATTTTCTTGAAAGATAGTTCAAGAAAACAAGAAAATGTGTGCTACTTAAAGGTATTTTATTGTAATCTGGAATTTTAAAGTAGATTTATTTATAAAAGTTAACTCAAGCTGACAAGTCTCTCTTTAAGAGTTTATTGCCATCCTGTAACAAACAGTTTATTCCAGATTTTGGAAATATGTATTACAGCTTGGTATTTAGCGTATATGTTGCTGGTTGTGTAGGAAAACTTCTTATCTTTCCATGAAGTGCCTGCTGTGCTTTCAAGCATGAGAAGTTGATAATGACTAATACTATTTTCTGTTTTTCAGTGAAGATAGTGAAAACGTCAAAGACTTCAGCCCCTTTACACTACTGTTTCTTTTCCAATCACTTGTCACTTTAGATTGTTAATGTGTGTTTGGCATTGACCTAAATAAAGAAGATTCTTCCAGTTTGAGATTGTTTTTTAATGGGCATTTGTATCATGAAAGTTGTAGGTAGTAGGAAAGTCAATGTCATTTGATAGAGTACAACTCATCTTACACATTTATTTCCTAGATGTGCAAGGCTGTATTCTAAAATAGATCTCTCTGTGTGATCTAAGGAGATCAGGCCAAGCCACACCCAAAACAACTCAGTTGCTTTCTGCCTCTTAAACTGTAGATGTCTTTTCTCAACAGGACACAAGTGGTCTGACGTGCTCAGACTTCATCATGACTTCAGCCTGATAAATGTTGCTGACAAAGTAGTTATTCTTTACTGTCCAGAATTGGTGTTAAATGTCAAACAGCTTAGTAAAGAATATGAGAACAGAAAGTACTCTCCTTTGCTAAAAATAGTTGTCTGAATCTTAAATTGGGTTCATCCTCCAGTTTTATTGCTGTGCTCTAGTATTTGCTTATCAGTCATTATTGTTTGGTGTCTGTCATAGTGTTTAGTCTCTCCAGCCAAAATTTCAGCAACATTTTATTAAAATAAGACAGTAATGTGTTTCTGAGTAGTTGGAGAGGCAAGAGGCATTTAACTTATTCATTTTGGCTTTAGAGTTAATCCTTTATGATCAGACCTGCCTGAATTTTTAAAAATAATTATATAAAAATAAATATAAAAATAAAAATACCAGGTCTCAAAAGCAGGTTAAAATAAAGTGCAGATATGTCTGGAACAAGATGGAAGCAAATGAAGGAATGACTCTTTGCATCTTCCAAGAGCTATATTCAGCCCAAGGTTAGAAAGAAAAGTTGGTCTAGATCAGTAGATGGCTCAGTACCATTCTCTTGCTGTGTTTAGTGGCTTTCTTCTATGTGTGGCATATACATGGAGTTACTTAAAATGAAACTTCTATTTAAAATCAAACTGTACTGTATTACAGTTTATGAGGAAAATTTTTCAAGTTGGTGAAATTGAAATCTGATCTAAGAATAACTTTATTGCAAGGACTTCCCATGCCTCTTGCTTCTCTGGAAATACATTAATTTTGAATTATGTTTGAATTATGTTTGTAGAACTCCTCTGTATCACTCTTCCCTTCTTCCCCACCCCCAATTTTTTTTCTATCCTTTTGAAGTTTTGAGGAAACTATTTTCCCAAATTTACATTTTGGAAAGAGCATGCTATTCACTTTGAAGTTGTTTCAAAACCTTCAGAGATACAGCTTAATTTGTACTCCTAAATGGTACAGACGAAGCCTGGGGATGCTTCTCATGGAACAGTTGCATATTCTGAGCAGCATGGTTCAGGATGGGATGTTGCAGACTTCCTTAAGTGTTATATTTAACACATACCTGCTCTGTTATCAGCAGTAAGATGAAGCTTCAAATTTGGCTGGATTTTTAAATTGTTCATTGTCTGGAAAAAGGTTGTTTAACCTGGGTGATTGTCTGCTACTTACTTTCTCAGGTGGCTGGTGTGGATTCTAATCTTGCAGTTGTACTGTTGCCACTGAGCATATTTCATAGTTTCAGTGGAAGGTGCATGGAATCAAACTGTTATTTTGATGAACTGTATTTAAAAAAAAGTGCTGATCTTTTTTTAAAAAGTGCTTTTAATGAAGTAGTTTACGTGAGGCAAGATAACTGTCCAAATTTGCATGAATTATCACAACATTATGCGCTACAGAAATATATTAGGATTCCATTTTAAATAGAAATGTCTAGCACATAAAACACCAAGTATTGCGGTTCTGCCAGGTTATTTGCTTTTGTCTGAAACAATAGTAATAAGGCTGAGGGGAAAAAAACACATGCAAATTTTAGTTTAAACGAAATATGTCTGTAAACAGACAAGCTAAGATCTGTATCAGGCAGACTGACACTTTTTTTAAATGCCGACTGCTGCTGCACAGCTTAATGAATATTCATGTAAATATTGGTGTAGGTGGGGTTCTCCTATAGTTTAGACTTAGAAAGTGTAAATGTTTCTTTTGGTTTGTGGTGTGTTACATGAATTGAACATGGTTATGAAATACAGACATTTGCAACTTGGGGACGGTGCCAAAATAAATTATCACAAAATGACCTGGTACAGTTTCAATTTAGATACTACGCGTTTCTTTTTAGATGCTCTCTATGTTAGCAGTTACCACAGTGCTCTGTTTTTCTGAAGCCTCCTATACATATTAATGACATCTGTTTTCCTTGTTTGATCTTCAGTCATCATCTTCTCACTGCGTTCTTGTTTTTTCAATGTGATCACCCATTTCAGAATTTCCACCCTTGGCACTTTTTCAGCTCACACTGTGTAACTCAGTTAAGCTTGAAATAGGTTACTGTAAAGAAGATCCTTTCTTGTCTCATGAGCAGGAAGAGCTGTCACCTACATATGTTTTAGGCTTTCCGCTCTTACTCTTGTTTTCCATTTGTGTCATCTTTGCCATTAGCTCTCCAGGGTTCTTCACCAACTTACTGAGCACTTGTTGGCCAGCCACATATATATAGAAGATGGGCAGCAGTAGTTTCTCAGATGCCAACAGCTTGCAGTTGAGGGGCAGTTCTTGAGCTACAGATGTAATGGTGGTAGCCAATAACCTGTGAAAGATTTTGTGTCTTTGACTTTTGCTTGTATTTTGATTCTGTATGCAGTTTTTCCAGTTTGCACATTAGAAGAGATGCCAGTTCTTTTGGCGAATATGCTGGCTATGCACTTAGTTTCACTTCTGCTAGAAGAAGAATATCTCATGTAGATGACAGGCTTCAAATATGGCTGGTAATGTCTTTTTTCAATTTACATTGCTTTGTTGATGGCAGATGTTAGTTTATGAAACCAAAACATTTCAGAAAAAAACTCCAGCTTTATTAAACCTGTTTTCTCTGATCCTGGATGGAATTTTAGGAAGGAAGATTGAAAAAAACCAAACCCTTCAGTACCGTGGTAGAAGAGAATTTCTGGGGTGTGGAAGAACGTGGTTCGTATCTGCTGTGTCAGGCAGTATCAAACTTCAGTGAATGTTGAGTTAGTGACACAAAATGGAGTACGTCCATGCAGAGGTGTGGAATAAGAGAGGGGCAGTGACTGACTCTTTTAACCTTGTGGTTTAAGAATCACATCTGCCGTAAGAGTTCTTGATAATGCAAGTACTTGAAACCAGATGTTTTTATACAAGGCTAGTATCCTCACCAGAATAAATATGGAAAGGATCACTTGTACTTGAAAATATCACTGGTGTCAGATGGATTCAGGGAACTCAAGTTGCAGAGCCAGAAAAAAAAAATCCTGTCTACCGTTTGTCCCAAATTTAAATGTTCCATTTTGAGTTGTGCTATGTGCTATGTGATAGTTCAAATCTAGGTAGAGTTTACCTTACCGGGAGTGCATCACTTACGTATATCTTGTCTTCACGTACAAGAACAGGGTTTGAATCGGAGAATTTAATGTATGGATTTAGCAGATAAGATGCACTTTTTCCGCTTTTGGCTTATATTTGTTAGTACTGTTACTGGCAGTGTTTTCTGCCTTATAGCAAATAGTTAATTGCCAGCTCATAAATGCACACTGAAGTGCAAATATATTTAATTCCTAACAATTTATCTGATCTGTTTAGCATTTCAAAGCATTAGCACTCTTCCCTCCCAAATATGGCTAACTAGTGACACATCCACAGCTTGTGTTGTCTTTTTTTTCTCCCATCTTAAAACTGAGGTAAATTTTTTAGCTACTGTTTTTTCTCACACTAACAGTGAATGTCTTTTTCTGTACAGTAAAGCTGTGATGGATCTGCTGGTTGATCTATGCAGCCAGTATCGCTTAAATCCATCCCAACATAGCCTTGAACTGAAGTCTACAGGAACCCAGCAACCTCTGAGTTACAAGCCAAACACTTTGATAGGAGCACTGGATGTAGAGACGGTACTTCTGAAAGAGAAGGTTCCTGAAGAGAAGGTGAAGCGACCTCTGCCGAGGGTCCCTGAGGTTGGTATTCTGTAGGGCTAAAATGGTGCAATGAAACATTATTTCATTCCTATGATTTCAAGCAGTTCTTCCAATTTTTGCGTTTTCAAACCAGATGGGAAAGGCTTGAGATTGATTATAGCCTGCTTTACTAGCATAACTGATTTCAGTGCAGTCTGCAGGTGACATTCTGGACTCCAGCATTTAGACAAAATGTTACATTGCATGTGGTTGAATAGATTGAAATCTGTTCTTATAAAGACCCTTGATTGAAGACTGGGGTGATTGAAATTTGCAGTAGTGGCTGAAATGAGGGTTGTGGGATTGTGTGGCGGTAGGTAGGGTTTTTGGTGGTATTTTGTTTGCCATCTTTATTGAGGTTAGGGGAAAAGACTTACTGCTAATAAAGGTATTTCAAACTATTGTGAATATTCAAAAGTAGCCATTTTCCAAATATGTTTGCTGAATCAGTATATGTAATTACACTGCGATGCCTTTCAAAGGGGTACTTGTAAACATTCACAGATTACGTCTGCCTGATCCCTTTTCCTTATTTGCCTGTTCTTGTGAGTGTCTCCTTAGTGACAGGGGAGTTCTGGGATTTAAAAAAAAAATAAATATTATTTTGTTAATAGTATTTTTTTAATAGTATGCATGTGGGGTAAGTTTATCTAGGAGGAGTCAAGACAATATGGAGGTCCCTAATGCCGTTCTCACTGGGGAATGAGAAGAAGCCTAGCCATTACTTAAGGAGGGCTGAGAGTTTGTGTTTGTTTCTGCAGAAATCTGTGAGGCTGGTAGTGAACTACCTAAAAACGCAGAAGGCTGTAGTTCGAGTTAGTCCAGAGGTGCCTCTCCACAACATCATCCCAGCTATTTGTGAGAAGTGTGAAGTCAGTCAAGAGCACATTGTTCTTCTGCGAGATGGCATCACTGGGGAGGAGCTGGAGCTTACCAAGTCCTTGGAGGAGCTGGGGATAAAGGAGCTGTATGCCTGGGACAGAAAAAGAGGTGAGATGAGACTGAAAGCAGTCACTGCAGGCTTAGATGATGTGCTAACAATATTATAGGTGACTTAAAAGCATTCGTGCTCTTGTTGCTTTGGGGCCCAGCTGAAACAGCAGAGTGAGATCTAAGTCCTGAGAGCTGCCTGGCTCTGTTCAGTGAGCCGTGCCCAGAGTGGCAGCCAGGACAGCAGCATGCCCAGCCATCCCTGGCTGCTCTTGGGCCTTGTGCCAGGCTGGGCTGGCCCCTGGCAGGGTGCAGGTTGGCCTGGGGCAGGGCAAAAGGAGGAGCTCTGCTACCTCCTGGAGCTGCTGTCAGTACAGGTCTGTATAACACAGGGGCCTTGTCCAGGCAGAGCTGTCACCTACCTGTGCTGTGAGTTGGAGAGGAAAAAAGAACAGACATGCTATAGTCATGGCAGCTGCGGAAGCTCAGAGGCAGAGGCGACAGACCAGGGTTTATGAGAAACTGACCGTGGACGGGTTCAGAGACAGTTCCTTCAAACAGCAAAGCTATTGATGGTTTAGTGAAGAGGAGCTAAGAGGTATTTGTATTTAAAATTATGTTCTCTTATTTATTCATTCTCACTTTCTGTTCTCGTAGATGATATTGTAGCCACAGCTTCTTGGACTCGAGTTTTATCAGCCTGATTGTGTATTCAAATAGCATAATTATTCCATGTGCTTTAAAATACACGTGCTTTAAAGATGCACTTCGACAAGCGCTACTTCCTTTGAGGTCAGAAAGTGATATTCATTAAAATTGTCTCCTGCAGTTTGTCTCAATTGGTATCACTTCCAGCACAGTAAATATCCTTATTTATTGTTTAGATAATGTCAGTCTTGTAGGCGCTGAGCAGCAGGCTTATTTTTTATTTATATACTTACTTATTTATGTTGGCATTCTGTCTCTTCTTTCAAACTCCTTTGGTAAGTGACAGTTCTATCTCTGTTTAAGTCAAATGAACTTAGACTTTTAAGTAAACCAAATGTCTCCTTTTCTTTCGAATTGTTAGGATGGTCAAAAAAGTGGCTGACAACATGTCATAACTCAATTGCATGTTTGTTTTTTAAGATATGTTTACTGTAATTAAGCTAACCATTTTGGAGCAACATAGTGACATGCTGAGTATTCAACAGGATTTGTTCAGCATAGTTCAAGGACAACATCTAAAGTAATTAGCCTAAGCCTTCATTAAACTCTTTTCCTTTAAAATGAAAGTGATAGTGTATATACTGGTGCAATATTGGTCCTTAAATCCAGTTATAGCCCATACAGTCAAAACTAAGACTTTACTTCAGTGCTGAATTTATAGCAGAAAATTATATAAATTGCTTTCTGCATCAGCTTTTATATATATATATATTATTCTTTTCTAACCTTTCAGTATGCCTTTCATTGTAGTGAAATCCCCTCTATCCTGCGTACATTTCAGCCTTTTCTGCCTTCGTCTTGTCTTTGCCCCATGGTGTCTGATAAGACCACTGGTAAATACACGTAAAATTTACAAAAAGTTTCCTTTGTTACTGCAAATTCCTCCTTCTGTTCTCATTTATAATCTCCAAGAGGAATAATTCCATTGTTTTCAGCAGCAGTTAGTCTATGAATTGTACACTGAGTAGATGTTCGGTCTGTTTAGTTATCAGAACAGATGGATTCCTAAAACCACTGGCAAGTAAGGCATCAGACATGCTGAAAGCATAGGCTGTGCTTGTAAAAGCTGGTTTGAGAAAGGCTTGTGCTTGTCATTCTCTTCTTCCCTGAAACAGATATACCAAGCGCTGAAGGAATATTAAAAGGCAAGCTCTGCTGCCACCTGCTTACTGAATTCGATTTAGCAGTTGAGGTAACTTCACAAGGGAATTAATACAAATGCAGCTGAACTGCTTCTTGGAGCAGCTCTGCAGGTCTATTGTCAGTCAACATTTTTTTTGTGTAATATTTAGGAAAACAAGCACTAGGAGTAATTAATGAATATTGTGGCTTATGAGGTGAATTAAATTTTAATATGTCTTCTCTTGTCCTTTCATTGCCTGCGTTTTCCAGTTCCTCCATCAAAAACTCAGTCTGAACCTTCTCTGAACTATAGAGGTACTGTACAATGCTGCTGAGGGAAAACCGGCTTTCCGTTCATACTGTGTTTAATGTGGGTTTGGTAGATGGATCTTTAAGAATGTTGCATAAAATGCTGTAGAGAAACAAGCTATTTTAGATCTGTGTTGTCTTTTTGCAAAGTGTTGTTTACATGTCTGTGCTTTCGGTCAGAAAAAACACTATTCTGTGCCTACTGCTTCTTCAGTAATTGTCATTAAAATGCCAGCAATTAACAAGTCCTATCATTTAACTGTTTTTGTGGTATGGTATGTTTCTGTATAGATTCCAAGCGTTTTCAGGTTACCTAAAGCATGACTAGTTGAATTTCAGAAATACTAATATTTCAGAAGTCTCTCGGATTTCAAGTTTTATTTAGTAGCAAATACAGAATATTTTGAGATCTACAAGATCTTCCACTGAATTCAATTTACATGCAGTGAAGCATTTTATTATCGATCCCATGTATATACTTTGAATAACTGAGTCGATTCTGAATTCTGAATTGCTGTGGTAGGTGAGGTTTGATTGGGTTGCATTGGTGCTTCTACTAGTTAAACAGAAAATGTGTATATCCTTTCCATCACTAAGTATGTTATAACATATTGCTCTAATTATCCTCAAGAAAAGTATGGTTGATTTTTAATTGGCTTTGCTACTTTGCATCACTAGAAAACACAACATAAAATAAAACTGTAGATAATTTAAGTTTTCAGGAAGGAAGGAATTCCACTAGCAAGCACATACTACCTAATGGCCTGTTATCTCTTGGCTTCACTAATGCCAGTACTTTTCCCTCTAATCCTCTGTCATTACCTGTTGTGGCTTCCTCTTATACAAAGCGTAATACTAGCGAGAATATCTACTGTATTTATTTAAGAAAAATTGATGCAGATTTATAAAGATTCCCTGTTGTTTTGAGATTATATGCTATGAATTCCAATTTATTGGTAATACACAATGTTTAATGGTGATGTTGATGATCAGCTCCTACTGACATGGCTTATGCCAGCCTTTCATCATTACTGTTCATAGTTGAAGACTATGTGAGGGAATCATGATCCACATTTAGTTGCAGCCCAGCTCTGAGCAGAAAAACATCAGTTTCTGGTGAATGAGCATAGGCAGCGCATAGGATTTGAGGAAGGTGTTAATTTATTGCTGTATGGTTTTTTTCAGTGGAGTTGCAGCCTTTCTTAAGGATAGTTTCTCCTTATTTTCCTCTGGGTTCATCATCTTTACTCTTCTGCTGTGCTTTGAACTACTGTATGTTCTTAACACCTTCTAGTACCTGACATAGTTGATATGCAAAAGTGATCTGTGTGAAAATCATGTGCTTTGTGTGAAATGCAAATGAGTTAACAGGACTTCTGGGATGAGGGGTTTTTTTGTAAAATAAACCTTTATTTTGTGTCAACAAAAGTCATTTTGCATTAGCTTCTTAATTGTTACGAAACAAAGCAAATATTTACAAGAGAAAACAATTTTTCTCTGTACATTAAACTTTCTGTGTGCTACTGAGATACTCTGATACTCTGGGAACCAGGGAGAAATCTTTATAGCGTTAGTGTCCACTAAAAAAAGTGGGAGAGCTTTACAGTCTGTACATTGAATATCAAACCAGTGGTTGTTCCCTGTAATGCACGGTTTTACCATTTTGCTTGGCTGATGTGGGGGAAATTGAAAGGAGACTAAACAGTCTGAGAATTCATACAGTTCCTTAGCTGGTTCAAGGAGGACATGCATATTTGAGCTCTTACCACCTGAAATGTATATAAGCTCACCTCCTTTCCATCCAGGACTAAAAGCTCCAAGGTGAGAAAAGAGGTACAACCAGCTAGCCTAAGTTGTAAGGAGAACCCTTTTTCCAAGGAAAAGGTCTTTTTCCTCCTCAAGGAGCTTTATCCAGATCCATGTGGAGAGTCTTTCCGTTAACTTCACTGTGCTAAGTCAGCCTTGTGAATTGTTAAGGATACTTAATCAATTCACCATTATCTTTTTTTGAAGGTCTTTGAGTACTCCAGGAGTGTTAAGTGAGACATCTAACCAGCAGCTCTGAAGACTTAGCAACTTGCTCGTGTTTTGTCTTTTAACAATTACTACATTGTGATTGAAAGCTTACTACAGTTTATTAAATTATTCAATTATCCTCCGTTAGATTTCAGAACAGTGAAAGTTTGATGAAAAAGAAAGTGCAGGATCCACCAGTTACTGGATAATTCAGTTCATAACATCTCCAGTTCATAAAAACACAGCATTAACCCAGGATGTTTTAAAATACTGATCTTCTGAATCTTTATTTCAGAAATGTAAAAAATATTCCATTATAATTGTTTCAGAACCAAGTCGAAAGACTTCAGTAAGCAGTGATGCAATAGAAAAAGAAAAGACAAGACTTCTGGGATTGTTTAGTGCTGATAGAAGAAGCAGCAAGGTAAGTATTCAATGGTGTACTACCTCACTAAAGTGAATTGTTTTCTTTTCAGATATATTATGTCTGTGGGTGATGGTGTTTATGGGTGGGTTTTGTCCTTCCTCCCTTCAAGGAGTAATCTGTTAGTAGGGGCATAAACGATGTTTAATCAGTGCAACCTGGTGGAGATCTCAGCTGCTTATTGAAGCAGCCAGTCACATTTACCATTTACCTTTTTTTTTTAAATGCTGTGGGTTCAGTAGGTGTTAACAAAGGGCAGGAGTTTCAAGCAACTTAGGTCCACTTCATAGTGCTCAGATTACAAAATGTATTTATGAAAGAACTGATATAATATAGAACAATTATGATATCAAGTAGAAGAGTCTTATTAACTCTACTGTCTATGGATAATAGTATGTTTTAAGGCATTTATATCTTTAGGAAGTTCTGTGTAGTCATGCTATTGCCGTCTCCAAATGTATAAAACCAAATAATCAGGTGTAGAAGAAATAACTTGCAGCACTAAACTGAAGGATCAGTATCTGATGGGGCACATTAGGCATTTTTAACTTTGTTTTTAATCCTGAGTTGGAAAATTAAAAAAAGAAATTTTGTATAAAACAATTCTCTGCTGTCGAGGTGCCTTTATGAAAAATTTGTCAGTCATCACAGAAATTAAATACAGAAAAACTTTTTTACTGAAGAACATGAAAACACCAGTGGATTTTGCCTTCATACTTTTTGCATCCTTCACTAAAATTTCGGTGTCAACTGATTTTGTTTCTGAAGTATTCTGTACTCTAGGATATAAAAGTAAAAAGGGAATTTTCTTTTGTCTAGTTTAAAAAAGCCCTTCAAGGCTTTTGAAGTGAAAATATAAAATGTATGTCTGATCAACTGGTACGAAGAAACACATGCTTGTTAATGGACCAGCATTTCACCCTTCCAGTCTTCTCAGTCATGTCTTTAAAACTGTGAAAGCTTTTCAAAATCTTTATTAGTTCTCTGCC
>JANEMJ010028951.1:0-18781 GCA_024361745.1 Cacatua alba
GGGAGCAGGGGGAGGAAGGTGGGGGGGAGTGAGCGAGCGGCTGCGTGGTTCGGAGTTACCAGCTAGGCTTAAACCACAACAGAAGGGAAGGTAGGAATGTGAATCATGAGACTGGAAGGGAAGGAGGAGGAGTCCAAATTCCTCCTTTTCAGTGGCAGCACACTAAGAAAAGACTGAATAGCAGGAACCCTGCTTGATTTTATATGTCGAGATAAAATGCCATGGAGAACTGCATTAGCACCATCCATCTAATATTGTAGTCCTGGCAAGAGAAAGGGCACAGAATGTTCATCTGAACAGATTTAATCCTGACCTACTTGGCAAAAAGCACTCCAAAGTGCTCCAAAAGAATAGGTCTCCAATTGCTGAAGACAAGACAGAAGTTTTATGGTCTTATTTTGGAAATTTTAAATATCAAAAACCAGACCAGCATGAGGGAAGCAAATGTGGTCAGTGTTACAGGATTCCGGATTGTAACATCTTTCTTTGAGGGTATCATTATGGTTTCCAGTTCTTCACTAGATTCCTATTCCAGAAAAGCAGCCTCTTGTAAGCAGCTCTTTCACCGGCAGAAGTCTGAAGAAAAATAACACTTCAAAAGACAAAGTTACTTGCAGAGAACATGTATATAAACTGAAGGGGTTAAATACAATCTAACCTACTATCAGTTACACACACCTTAAGAGCTCCTATGGAGTATCATACTAAAAAGACTGTGGACAGAGGCTTATAAATCTCTCTCTACACCGACATCAATCACTGCATGACCAATTGATTTTGCATTTAGTGTTTTTTAAATACAAAATTATTAGGTGAATGAAACCCACAGAAGTTCCTAAGGAAGCCACTGCATGATAGCAGCTACTTTGGAACTACAAAGTTACTGAAAATGCTCTTGCTTTGTAATTAAAAACAAAACAAAACCGAACCAAAAAACCAAACAAACCAACCTCAGTTTTAAGTAGCCCCAGAGAGAATGAACTTAAGTTGAATCAACTGTTCAAAAACCCTCGAACACTACCTATAAAAGTACTTAAAATCTGGAAAGGAAAAAATAGGGCAACTGAACAGAATATCCTGCGCTGCTATTATCAGTAAACTGAAATAAAAGCAGCGGCTAAGTATTTTCAAATTTGTGTTTCTGAAGTATATTTTAATATAGTAAAAGAAGGCTCACTCATCCAGTTTTATTAAGGTATTTTAAAGCTTGATTTAAATTTGGAAAGTTCGGAAAGTTCGTAGAAGTCCTGGAAACTACAGGCCAACAAGTACCTGGCACGCAAACCAAATCCCAAGTCTTCCTTCCCTTCCCACCCTGCCCTGTAGCTGCAGTTGAAGATTGAGTCTCACTAAGGCAACGTATTTCCCCTTAGCCAGTTCAACATTCAACTCTTCATGTACCACTGGTTAGGAGAGCAACTCCAAAATGGATTGAGTAATTTGGATTAAAAGTAATTGAAATGCAAGCTCGCTCACACCTATTATTTTTTAGAATGATCAGGATTTGTGAGTGTGCAAGCACAACATAATGCTTTACCAGAGGAGGCAAAAACTATACTGCTTCTCTCCACAAAGCTAGAAAAATTATATAGCTGCACTACTGCAAAGCTTTTAATATCAACAGGACATCTTCTAAGAAAAATGAGTGCCACAGTGGTTTCCCCCTCCATCCCGCTTTTAAACATCATTCATTACAATAAATATTTACATATACAAAAAAAAAACCTCAACAAGAACAAGACAGGAAAGTCTTACTGTCAGTTGTACTTAAACTTTTCCTGACAGGCATCTGTTTAATCTCTTCTCTAAAACTTAATTACTAACATGGGAATTTTATGGTCTCCTCCGACCATACCTTTAAAACCTGAGATGTGAACCAGATTTCATCAGCCTTTCAAATAAAGTAATAACTAATACTAAAGCATCCAAAACAGTATTCATATCATATATGAATTTTTTAAAAAATAACTTTCAACAAAAATAGGGTTTTTAGGTATGAAGAAAGTGCCTTACTTTTTACAAATCAGAAGCCATCATCTCTGGAATAAAACATTGCACAAAACTGAAAGCAATTATTGATATGAGGCAGCAGAAGTTTCATTTAACAGTCCTGACATATGCTAATGATGTAAGAGAAACTTTCTTCCCACCACTGCAAGCAAACAAGAATTTTGCTTCTGAAACTCCCCATTCAATATTTGAAGTGTTTGTCAAACAGCAAAGAACCATGATAAGGAACTAGCCGATCGTATACGAGAAACAGAAGAACTACTATTTTTTTTGTTTGTTTTACGAGACTATTTCCGTCAGCTGTTACAACAGATACCCTCCGGAGAAAAGAGAAACGCCTCACTATTATCATAATTCTTCCCTTGACAGCCAGCATAGCATTGCTGAATTACTGACAGCTTTGTCTCAAGAGTAGCTGAATGTAAGGAACAGTGCTTCTGCCCTCCACCATGAAACGGTCCACACGTATTTCCATTCAAGGATAGTAATCTATTTTAAAACAAGAATTTATTATGTTATAGTATAAAGACACTAAACACAAAACAAAGTGTTTAACAACATGAACATTGACACAAAATAAAAGCAAGATCGTTTCAAGCCAATTCTGTAACCATTTCATGTGAGAAATTCCAAGTGAAAGAAAGTTACATACACAGGGTCACCCTATAGAAAGGATAGCATCACCTTCATCTAATTCAAGCCCTATTTTAGGACATCATAGCACTGTCAGAATAGTTGCACTATTTAGAGGGCTTGAGTGGCACACAGGCTTTGTCTTGGCCCTCTGTATATAGGTGAACTTACCCACAGATCTACAAGAGAACCAGTGGAGATATTTGAACTGTAAACTAAAAGACCTGAGGTACATTCTCTTCTAAGCTACCTTGCTTGTTTTTTTTAATCTAAGTATATTATAGGGGAGATTAAAGAGCAGCACAAATTTGATTATTTAACTTCACTGTAGTCCATGTGATAGCATAGGTCAATAAAATAATGCTTCGCACTACAACACCCATCTTCAACAATACATACAGTATGTCATAAAGCTTCTCTAGAAACCATGTATTGTAGTATGGTAAGCCACCATATCAAAAAAAAGATACATGAATCCGAGATGTACTTGAACCGTGTCTTCAGAGACATTACCTTGTATCATGATAAGGTCTCTTTCCTGTGGACTCTTTGATAGGATCCATTACGTGAACCATTCATACATGAATTTCTCAAAGATGCATTAATCACTTCAATCAATACAGAGCAGCTAACATAAATATACATATTAACTACCAGATTACTGCTCTTTCATACAAAACCATTTCCTAGAATAAGCAGTTTGATCAACTCACAACAATAAAATTTTGCTAAACAAAGAGTCAGGAGCAATACCATTTCATTTGCTTAAAATTATTATTTTTGGCTCTTAAAAGAAATTGAATTCTATGTCTTAAAGGCTCATTGTGAAAATATACACACACATCAAATTTATATCCAAAGCTAGATTTTACCATTGAGTTTTAAAGGCCAAGAGATATTTTCAGTACAGTAGAAAAAATAGCAGTTCCTGAAGTATACTGTAGCCTCACTTCACTGCCAATATCCATAATGCAGTTGCTGTACAAAATACTTCTCTGAAGCAAATCCATCTGAACTCTATCCACCCTGAGTTAAGCATCTATACTTTAAAATGTTTTAAATATTAGGTAACAGAGAAGTATGTACAAGGCTATAAAACTTGTCAGTTATCACAGAGCAGTAGGAAAAAGAAAAAGAATCAGTATTGTCAGCCAATTTTCTGTTTGCTATTGTAGTTATTCAGTCTGGGTTGGGCTTAGGTTTTACAGGGGGGGTTCTGGCTTTTGTTTGTAGACATTCATGCATTAATCGCCTTTTTTTTTTTTTTTAAGTGCAAGAATAAGGCAACAGTAAAAAAAAGTTATAGAAATTTTGCATATGTGTAAAGGTATTAAGTTTATAAAAGTGCTTCCTAAAAAGACGACTAATGGCAGTATCAAAATATTAGAGAGTGGTGAGAACAACTATCATTTCAATAAATGTTGCTCCATAGAAAAATGTCTGATTTTAGGCTTTTCCCCCTTTTTTGGTGAAGTAAAAGCCTGGAAAAAAAATTGGTACGGATGCGTGGGACAAGCAAGATAAGAAAATATACTTTAGTCTAAACTTAAATAAGAAGGTCCACACTTTTTTGTCAAAACATTAAGCCTCTGTCAAAAATGTATTTTTTTTTTCTTTTTATAGTACAGGATTAAAAGACAAGATGATGCTTACAAGATAAAGAAATAATTTACATGAAAATATCTTCTGACAAAGCTTTTCAATCAAAATATTGTTTTGTAACATTCAAACATGACATACAACACAAAAGAAACAGTGAATGCAAACAAAAAATGTTATATGGATTGCTTTCAAACACATAAATAAATGAAATATTGATGTAGGCAGTAGGGCTCATGCTGATGGCTAGCAGGAAGTAACAGTGTGCAATCTATTTGGAAAAAGCTCTAAAGTACAAATTACAAGCCCAATTACGGACTGCAGCAAGTTCAGTTGTATCACTGCCATCCTCTCCTATCTCCAAAATAAATTCTTGATTAAATCACTCATACCCTAAATTACTCATACCTTTGCTTCAGAGATATGAATAACTATATACAAAAAGTAGTTTTATTTCACCATAGGGATAACATTGTACCTCTCTGCCAATGTCACTTGAAAAGCCTTCCATGTCAAAACAATTTGACAGCAGATAGCAATTTAATAAATATGCAATGATCTTATTACAGTCCTTCAGCTAAGCATGGTAACTCATGCTGCTAGTTTTGTAATCACAGTGCATAGAACCCAAATATCAAAGAGTGGGGTGGCTTTTAAGGTAATGGCCGATCCCTTGCTTATAATCCAAATATATCTGAAACTTTCATAAACTCTGTCACGCATCAATCTTTTTTGTGGCAGGAGCAAAACCTTTCCCTGGTACAATGTCCATTGCCGGCAATGGATGCACCAAAACCGCCAAGGAGCTCAGTGTTATTGCACAATATATGAAGACCTGGAATTCTTCCAAAAGCTTAAAATAAAAATAATGGAATTATTCTGACATTTCTGGACACCTGCATTAATACTGTATGACTAATAAAAGCATGTCAGTTGCATGGACTGAACCAGCGATCAACATGCGCCCAGAATGCACACTAGTAAAAATGCAGTCAAAGGAAGTAGTCTTCATTGCCTATAGGTCACTTCCAGTCAAAGGTTAAAGTTCAAAGACTGAATGATCAAAGTGCTCATTTTCTCAGTAGGACTATCTTCTGCTACGAGGATCACAAAATGGTGTCATCAACATGTGTCATCTTTAAAATAAAAGAAGAGCATTTATGGAAAACATATAAACATTCTAAATCCAAATTAGCAAGGTGCTGTATGCAGAAATAATCCCAGCACTGACAGTAACATGCAGTGGAAATACACTGAATGAGTAATTCTGTGTTTCTGTTCAGTAACGACTCAGGTAAAAAGATAATATTAAACATAAAACTTCCAAAAATATACATACACTCCCAGGCACATTAGTATTGGCAAGTATTCCATTAAAAGGACAGTTATTTTTATATTCTATATTTGGAAAGCCACTCATCAGGAAAATGAAAAACCAAATACACTTAATATTTTGCATCCCTGAAGTACAGCAGGTCCACTCCAATTATACATTGAAAAATCCTTTTATAAGGAATGTATAGTGATAAGAGCTGGCAGAGTGGGCTTTTTCTGATGCATTCAATATATATATATATATACACACAAATATACATATTCATATATATGTATGTACATTTATTTCTCAAGAATCAAACCAAACTATAGCTGACAGAATTATGCAAAAATAATAGGTTTCTACTATAATCCTAAAATCTTAAACCTGAAAATAACTTGCGTTCCCAAATTTTTGATACTATAATTGCACAGAACATTACAAGAAAGTGTAATCTATGGCAGTCTTTTCCGCAGTGTGCTTAATACTGAAGTATTTCTCTTCCACACATCAGCCTGCAGTATATTTGCAACTGGCAACAGTAAATACTAAGCTTGTTAACAGAAAGCAAATGCACTTGTAACCTCACACACCTAGAAAATATAGCCTCATAAACAGTATTTTTACTGTTTACAGGTTTAGTATGTATAAAGTAGCAGTGAACAAATCTACATTTTCACTGAAAAACATTATGTCATAAATAATATTACATGTAAAAAACCTCTTCATTTTGGTAAAAGGGTACTGTAGATGTAAAAAAGACTGGACAGTATGCAAGAGAGATAGAAGGGGTATTTCAACTGTGTATTAAAAATTTAGGCCAAATACCAGAGAAAACACTTTCTACTTAAAAAACAAAACAAACCCAAAAGCAGTAACGAGGTGCTGGCTGAAAACAAACACCATTGCCCTCTTTTCACAAAAATCTACTTCCTGACGCCAAAGCCAGGCAACAGCTTTATGAAACCAAGTTCAGCCTGGATGCCTAAGTAAACTGTATCTGGAAGATCTTCCTCTGTCTTCAACACAACATGATCAACTCTGAGATTGAAATTTCACAAGAAATACAATGTACACCTGAAGCAGGTGTTGGGTAGGGCAATCAATCTAGAAATGTATTTAGTTATCAAAGATCAAGAGTCTTGAAACAAGGACATCAGTTTGTAGCAAACAAGGCTCCATAACTCTGCTCATGGAGTTAAATTGCTTTGTTGGGCCAGGGATGAAATGAGAGATTACAAACTGTAATAAGCTAAACGCACAGAGACCCATGTTTACACGTCAGAATGTATCGCAAACTGCCATTTTGTCTGTGTTCATATTGGTTTCCTTTACATCAACTCCCAGCCATGCACTACTTGCTCTCCGTTAAAAAAAACCCCAGGCACCTACTGGAAAAATAAATAAATAAATAAAGAATTCCTTCAAATGCATATACTAAAAGTGATGACAGTCTTCCTCCTCTTCAAAACACAGGGATTCAATTTCACATTAAAGCTAAGCCAGTCCAATGGCTAGCTGACAACAGAAGGGGCAGAACCACTCTGCATCTCCCTTTTCATGTTCTTGTACTAGCACTGGCATTTATTTCACACAGTGGTTACCCCTGGGTAGCTGGTTTTCCTTCTCAGTTTGGACTGGTTTTTCTCCCTTAATTTATCCAGCCCAAAGTGGCTGAACCACAAGATTAGATATGTGACACTTCAGTTGAAGAAGGAGCAGCAAATTAAGATGACAGAATCACCTTTTTGAAGAGCTTGTAAATTTTTTCAGGCGTACATAATGCTGAATACAGTTCTTTGCCAGAGAGAGGTGGTTAAAATTAGCAGGCAAACTACGCTTCCCATTTTAGTGTAACCCACCATTTCTTCAAACCCACTAAGAAAACACTGACAGTTTAAAGATCATGCCTTGGCAATCTTGTTTTATGAAGAGAAACGTAAGCACTTGTAACAGAGAAAGAGCTAGTGACACACAAAACTTGAAGGAAAAACCCTCTAGCATTTAAGAATTTTTTTGTCCAATGGACATCAGGCATGTTTTAATTTTTAATTAAGAATTTAATGGTAGGGGGAAAAGCCCCATTAACTTTTAATCATGACCTCCTGTGCAATTAGTACTTCAAAAAGAAGTTAAACAACAAATGAAAATATTATGAAGCAAGACAGGACAAGTTATTTAAATGAACTGATTTTTTCTTGCCTCAGGTTGGTTATTAGGTTGCTCTGAATCTGGGGTTGGGGGTAGGGTTTTCTGACTTCCAGAAAACAGCCACTGTAGTTACTTCAAAGTAATTAAATGACATATTCAATGGACTATAAGCAGCCTAATGGCTTTGAGCCACAATAATACAGCAACTTTCAGAGTCAGCTAACCCACATTTCTTTTTCATACTCATTTGGCGTTTTACTTGTTTAACTCAAATTGACTGTTATGAATAAGAAATCATAGTAAGATCTGCAGACTGTTCTCCTTGATAGCCTTCAATCCTGAATCAAAACAAGTCTAGTACAAAATAAAGACATATTTTAATCACAAAGTAAAGCAAATAAATGAAACTTTACTTGTCTCTCTTTTAAAATAACTAGTAAGTGAAAATAAAACTAGTTAATAAAAATTCTCCCAAAATTGCCAATAAAGAGGAAGCAAAACTAGAAACTGAGAAGCGCCAAACACATTACAAGAGTGGAAAAAAAAAAAGAAAACAAATCAGAGAAGAGAAAGTGACTACTGAATAATGTGGTAAAGATGAAAAATGCAGCCTTGTGGGCAACAGGATTGTTATTCTTGGAGTCAATTTTAAAAACAATATAATGTACAATCACATGGTAAATAGTATTGACTTTCTTAAATACCTCTTAATCCTATGACATACACACTTCTCTAACTGTAATTGAAGTCACTTTGTTTTAGAGATACTATTAGAGTATTATGAGAAACTGAGTTTCATTCTGTTACATTACCATATATCAAAACCCCAAGGGTCACAGCAAGCATTATGAAACTCTCGAGTTTTTCTTGTTAAGGCATCCATAGGCTTTTAAGAATCTAAGGGTGAAGGATTTGGTGTTTGCCTCTGCAGTCATTAAGTCCCACAATCTCAAAATACTTGGTCTCATTTCAGACGGGACAAAACATGTCCTGGGGTGGGGAGGCAGTGAAAAAATAAGAGGATGTCTTATGATGGAGCCTTCAGTGAAAGGCAGTGATGGGATCAACACCTCCTGCACCACCCTAGCATACAGCATTACTTGCCCTAACACATCCCTTCCCAAAATACTTGGGCTCCCGATAACCTCATTTGTACAGTATTTCCCTAAGGAAAGCAAAGAAAATGTTGGCCAAGAAGCATAGCCCATCTCTATCCCCTCCTCCTTTCTTTCCTCATCAATGGAGCAGATAAGACAAGCACATACAACTAACGCCAGCTCTGGGAAGAGGACAAGAAATTTTGGGACAGAAGAAAGAGTATGAAGACAGAGAACACATGGAAAAAGGAGAAAGAAAGGAAAACAAACCAGGACAAAAACCCAGCACCAAAACAAACACAAAAAACCCCACAAACCAAACCAACACAATACTAGCACTGCAGACATTATAACACTATTCATAGCAATTTTAGTATCATTTTTTTTATCAGGTACATGTAGTATCTTATTACTGTATTAGTGACTATAAGCTCCTAAGAGCCTCTTTAAGTCAGCCAACTGTCCCACACTGGAACTCTGATTAGCAGTGGAAATTATTAAATCACATAGCTGTTTACAAACATACAAGCACCATTTAATTGCCATAAAAGCTCTTAAAGCATTAACAACAAACAAACAAAAAAAAAAACCAACAAAACCAACCTGGCTTGAGAACTAACCTAGTTTCATTATGTACCTTCCCCAACCCAAAACTTAAGAATTGTCATGGACTAAACACAGTTTACAAGAACTTCCTTTCAAATTCAATCCTAAAATTTAAAACCTATACATCTGTGCTGTTAAATTTCCATTAGGAATTACTGAGATGTAATACAAAAAAAAATTGCAGCAGAATATCTCAGAAACAGGATTTTAATAACTTTTGAGATTTAAAATGAGAGTTTAAAGCTTTGAATGCATTTATCCTGCTTCCCTACATTTTAATTGCCTTCAGCCTGAAAAAAGAAAAAGTAAACAAAATACCTGGTCCTAGTTAAATACTTACCATGGTACCACCATTTTGTTTTCTTTGGATTCTTGTTACACGTTCTTACATAAAATGAGTTATCTGGAGGTCGCCTCTGCAACGGAAAAAAAGACCTACAAATAATCAAATAATCCTCACATTGTAATGCATGAGCTATTTAATAAGCTTACAAAAGGCTACCATGTGAATGCAGTGAAAGTGAGGCAACAGGCAGAGCTAGACCTTTGTCAAGAAAAATCTCTTATGGATCCACGTAATAATTCTTACTGGAGATACTTCAAGCAAAAAAATTAATGAAAAAGACCAAATAGTTCAGAGGTAGACAAGGAGAGAAATAAATTTTAAGAAAGAAAAAAAAACCAACCCACAAGAAAGGAACAGCTGCAATTCAAAAAACACAACCACACAACCAAAAAAATCCAAATTAAATTCCTTTTGCAGTTTGGAATCTAATTCTGATATATTAAGATCCAATTCACACCCATACATCTCAACTTGGAGTGGGTGAAAAGATTAACATAAACAAATTCTGTATCTGATCCATACTTCATATTCTTTAGTTATCTTTACAAGTGTCATCATTATGCATAACCAAAGTCTTAGGATATAATACAAAGCCATTTGGAGGGTGTTTTTCTACCACATACACATAACTAGGACTGACTGGCACATAACAAATAGGCATGTTTGGACAGCACAGACATGCAAGCTCTGACCACATCTAACTTCCATATATACTCCATTGCAAAAGAAACAGAGTCAAGAGCAAAAGGGTAGTCTTTTTACAAAAAAGGTCTAAGGTATTAGTGCCACTCATCCATGACTTAAAAAGCAGCTTAGCACCATCTACTTTCCTGAAATGAAAATGACAGTGATCACTGAAATAGTACAGCTATAAAGCCATGCAAACATCTGCACTGGAGACCTCTCAATATTTATATCACACTGCCTTTAGAGACAGAATCATTTGACAAAGAATTGTCCTAAAACATGACTGAACTTCACAATTAGTGCAATTAGAAGGGTTCCATTCACTCTCTTTTGCAATAATGATATATGCGCAGGTTACCATGAAAACAATGACAAAGCACTTACTGCACTATTTTGCAGTTCTAGCTCAGTATTCTTTCAGTAGTAGAAATGCAGATATAGTAGTTTAGTCTATTTTAGAATTTTGAAATGAAAATATCACTTTGCAATGTAGAATTCTATTAACTTTTACTTACTCTACTCCAACAGTGCTAAAAGTGCTCATACCTTTTCTTTGCAGCTGGAAAGCATGCTAATAATGCTAAGACAAACAGATTGCACTGAGAGAGCTGGAGACCAGTCTTCTGTTAGAATGGATAAACAGATATGACCATTGCTATAAACATGAGGATGAACAGGAATATTGTCTCCAGTAAACATGACCTAAAAAAAGAAAAAGAACAAACAACTATAATTTACTGTCCAGATTTAAATAAGACTCTATTGCTTTTGAGAAAATAATAATATGTTGTTTAAAAAGTGGATCTGCCATTTTCACTTACACTAAATAATACACTTTACCATGTTAGGTTCATTCATTTTAGGAAGCTACTAAATGAAATATAAAATAAGACAATGGGAGCATAAATAGCTAGTGAAAATTGCGTTAAACAAATGGTTCAGTGTAGGTTGTTTTTTCTCTATGGATATTTATGCAGCATAGAAAAATGCAAAGTAACAGCGTAACGACATCAAACTAAACTTTTTATATTTTGCAGCTTCAGTCTTTCACGTCCTAAGGAATACAGTTGCCCAGCCAAAACACTGAATGATTTCATAAGCCACAACGTCATACACCAGGAAACACAATGAGACTCACAAAGGAATATTTCTATAACCCTGGGCACAATAGAAACTGAGCTCTGGACAACTCATCCAAGTTCCAGCTTAAATAATAAAACGCATCAATACTATTAACTATAAGATAAAAGACTTGTACAACCAAAGTATCTTACCTTATAGGGAATATTTTTAGATCATTATTTCAAATGAAATATATTTTTATTAGACATGGACAAATACGGAAGAACAGCATTTAGAACCTTAACTCTGCCTTATTAAAAGATAACATTACAGTCAAAAAAAGGTTAGAAAAGCAATACTGTCAACTATAGCTCTTATGCCAAGTTCCTGTCAAACGTATAGCTGGCTCAGGACCAAGAGAAATTGATTAAAAATTTTGTAGCAGCATTTATCCTCCTGAGCTCCTAACCCAACATAACCACTATCATCTTTTATGCAACAACATAATAAACCTCTAACACTTATACACGTAATACCCAAGAGCCTCTTAAGTGTTTCTTAAGTTATACAGATATATGTATGTGTACAAATATGTATACGTGTACACAACACACCCACTCACTGCTGACTACAAGTAAGCAGCAACATCTTCATCATGCAGGAAACTGAAATCAGAGAGTTTAACACCTATCTGCCAAATGGCAGATGGATTTCTAAAGCAGCAGAAAAACTGGATGCAAAATGAACTTCCCTAAGTCTTTAAACTGATATTTCTTAAGCACTGAAGAGCTTACCTTCATAATCCAGTAATATATTTCACTTTAACTAATGTCTTCCTTTTATAGGAAAACCAGAACTAGGCACATTAGGCAAGTAAAAGCATGTACACTATGACAGACAACATACATTTAAAGGCAGAAAACAACCAAGCGATTAAGCAGCCAAAGTGTAAACTGTCAATTTACAATAAGCAGATTTGCAGGAGAAGAACTATGACCCAAAAGTGTGTCATATAGAATGAACTGACTGCACAGCAGCATTTTTATAAAATTGTCTACAACAATCAAGTATCACGAGCTTAAATTCCTAATTGTTTTCTGTGCTAGAAGTCATTGTACACGTACAGATCTAATTTGCTGCTTTACAGTAAATTGCACAGAGCCAAATGCACAGATCAAGTAATGAGTACAAACAGTACCTACTTGAAATCAAATGAAAGTGGCTACAGTGTTGTGGATTACCTATGAGCATCTCACTGCAAACCCAATGAAGTGCAGAAGCACTGGCGGACAGTTTGTTCTTTAAAACCTAAGACTGAAATGTCAGCATTCTAATTTTTATCACAGTTCCTAAAAATATGTAATGTTTATGGTTTTAAGTGTCTCTCACAGCTCTGTGCTTCAGTTTCAACACCAATGAGAAAAGTGTCAGAAATCATTCTTAGAACTTTGAGCTGAAACAGACAGGCCAAGAACTAAGGCGCTCTTGCTTTTCTTCCTCCTGTTTCAGAAAAGCAGGAGCGATAGCTGAACACTACTCTTGCCAGCCATGGAGGGATGTATGTACAAAGCTCATTCTGCAGCCTAGTAATACTGCTGCCACTTCAGCTCTTCACACTGCTGTGAAAGCAACACATTATCTCACAGCTCAATTCTAACCACTAGATCTGCAGGCCTCTCATAGACATGTCACCACGTGTCTTTAAGAATCCCTACCACAAGCACAGTATTTCTCCAGGTGTATTAAAAATGCCAGTAGAGAAGATGCAAGAGGCTTAAACACAAACTAGAGGAAAAAAAAAGAAAGAATAGAAGCTGGAGCAAAAAAAAGAGGGGATGAAAAAGCAGTTTGTTGTTTACTCTGCTCCTGCACCACAGTTCAACAGGATCTTCCTACTTTACCCTGCATTGCTCTTTTGTAATATATGAATATCAATCTCAAAGAAGCCTTCAATTTACACTTCTCTTTCATCTCCTATGAAACTAAGTAACCTGTCACAACACTATACTTCATTGAAGAGTCATTTTTAAAAGAAAAAGCAACTGCACAATGTGTTTAATACAAACTAACTTAACTAAATCTCGTATCAGGATAGGTGGACGATACTTATATTCAGCACGTGTCAGGCAGCTATAACCTAGAGGTAGTGTTAAGCAAGGAAGAAAGCAGGTTACCTGAGGCGAGTCAAAAGGATACCGACTACTGAACTTAAATAGAAGCTGAAATTTCTCCCCTTCATATAGTGTTCCTGGAGCACCTTCCATGTCTACAATCCACCTAATGAATGGGAAAAAATATTGTTAGTGTTGTGGACTGACAAATTACAGTTTTCTTCCTGGAGCACAGGACTAATCCAATCAATTAGCAATCACAGCCAAATATCCATTAGTATCAGAACAATCACAAAGGTGAGTAACATAACAAGCCTACACTTGAAAGAAACAAGCTTTGTATTTTACATACATGCATTTAATATAGTGCTGTAAATTATACAAGTAATTATGACTTGAACTCAACACCAAACCATCAGTTTCTGATATAATAACTGTTAATGTGAGACAACAAAGCTGAAACAATAGAGTTTACTATTTATTTACTATTGCTGTTACAGTTTACTCCTACACAAAAACAGGGTGGAAGGAAACAAACCAGTATGTGTTCTTTTTCATGTTGTTTTACTTTTCTGCCAAGAAAATCATCTATACTGTTTATTAGAATAAAATCTGTATCCAAGGCAAAAGGGCAATGCTACTCTTACTCTTACATCTGTGAAAAACTCAGAAATTTAGTGGTATATAACCTGACAGGTAACGGAACCAAAACCAGAAAAGTTACTATAGAAAGGAAAAGTATAGAAAGGAAAAGGTCACAGAAAATTAAAAACAAAACAAAAAGGATAATTTGCAACTATAATAAAGACAATACCTCAACATATCACAGTATTCATTTTCCTCTGATTTTCTCCTTCCATCATAACAATGGGTAAGTTGCTTACAGGTGGAGCTGCTGGGGGGGTTACTGGTTTCGGGTTGGATTTATGGGTGTTTTTTAATCCAGTCAAAAATAGATGTATTGTTCAAAACATAAAGCAACACCCTGCTATCTAGCTTCTGTCATTTCTTACTTCTATTGCTGATCACTTAATACCATCGTTTGCAGCATCACTTCCCCGTTTTTGTCTTTCACCCTTGATGAAGTTTTATACATTTGAGCAACATGACAAGGTGAAAATTCAGCAAGAGACTCAGATAACATTAACATCAGTCTCAAGTGAGGCAGCTGAGATTTTCAGAACAGCAACATGTTCAGAAAAGCTGACGTCTCCTCCAGCTGGCAGTTCTGATGATCCTGTTCCCAACCTCTCCATCTCTCCTGTCACATACACTCTCTCCCTGTGTATTTAAGCCATGCACATCTTTTATCTTCTATTATTCTTTTGTTTGGTTGGTTGCTTTTTGGTTGTGGGGGTTTTTTTAAGACAAATTGCTTCTCTACTGAACTGTCACACTCTTCAGCAGAAATGCATCTTCAACAGCAGCATGGCGATAGCTGTACTAGCGTTCCATATTTTAATTTTGTGATTTCATCTATCTGCACTCCAGACAACTTATCTCTTCTTATACCTTCTGCTTTTGCATTTATACACATGGGGGACCAACACTCTTCGGTTTATTGTTCCTTGTGATCCAGAACCTCCACTTCCAAGTTTTTAAAATAGTTTCATCTACTAAGTAGAAGATAACTCTGCCTGGACTTTTCTCCTTTTATGGTCAAGGAATCACCAGAACCCATCTTTCCTGTGTGCTTTATGGTTTAGCCATCTCGTATTTCTAATCCTTGTGTATTTAAAATAGATGATTGCTTAACATTTCAAATGACCCAGTTACACCATGGGAACCAGTGTTTTATTCAACACCTTTCAAACCCAACCAGCATTGCTACACAAATCTTCACTGCACCAGTTCAAACTGCAACTCGATTGATTAACTCAGAACATGCTATTTGGCACCAAAAACCCTCAAAGAGACAAAAATGCAATGCTATTGAGACAGGAAGCTTCTTAAACAGTGACAATTCCAAGATCTAGCATGACAGTAAACAGGAAGTTCTTATTTTCAAGGTATGAAAATTGTACATAATGTCTCTGGGAACAAACAAACACCCAGACTTTTTTCTCTTTTCCATTCATCTGCTGTAAACTTTCCATTTAAGTGTAAACTCGTCTGTTTAAATTAGTAAAAAACACTTCGAATATGAGACTGAGTCCTTTCTTGTTTTAGTCACATTCATCTGCATGATGTATCACAAAAATCGACAGCACGTAAAAAGTGAGTGTTTTAACTCAGTACACAAAAGGCTCAGAAAAGCCTCGTGTAACATGGTCTGAGTGCCACCTCCAAAAAAGCAGATGTGAAGCACCATCAGAAGTCAGCTCTATGTTATGTTTTTAAGTTGATGCATCAATCAATAGTACAGAACATACAGCCTGCCATTCATACTCATGTTTACATCTGCTAAGGATTTTGTAAACATTTCTCTAAAATTAAACTAAGAAAATTAGTTAAAAGAAAGGTCAACACAGTCTAAATCTTTTGAACTAAAGTCAATGAAAGCAAAAAAAAAAAAGAAAAAAAAACAAACCAGGAACATCCCCTGTCCATTTCAATGGATAGAACACAGAACATTTAACAATGTTATTCCCTCTGTTCTGCTAATCACAAAAGAAAACACAACAGGGAGCAAAGTGCAAATGAATGCTCTTGGATAACTTTGCTCTTTAAGAAGTTTCCTCCATTTGCTTTAGAGAAAAAAAGGTAATGGAAATTAACAGCTACAAAATGTACTTAACAAAAATAACTAGACTAAACCATCTACTCCATTATTTCAATAAATCTAGAGGGGTTTCAGAGGTTTGTAGTTATGAGAGATTGTTAAACTATTTTATTCTAAAATATGCAGAAGCTTTTACCAATTGACATTTTGTTAGACACTAAATGCCTAATAAGAAATTAATGAATTCACTATTCAGTTCCTGAAAGTGCCCAGCACATCACTGCAACATGCTTATTAAGCAGAACCATGTCTTTTGGTCTACTCCCTAGACTAAAAACAAAATTCAGAATGTTACTTGAAATACATGGTGGAAGTGGCCTGCAGAGAACTTCTCATTATGTATGCTTTTCAGCTTGATAGCAAAAATAAAATAGTGTATATACTTACTGTGTAATTGAATTTTGTACACTCTTTTCATTTAGAGTCATTCCTGGAGGTGGATCATTTTGCAATGCCAATAGTTCTTTTTGTAATCGTTTCTATAAAGAAATGGTATAAATATTTGAAATATTAAATGAAGTTCTACAACAAACATTCACACTAAAGTACATTGCACCAATTACTGAAAAGTAAAAGGAGTTTTATTTGAAAACTTAAATACTAAGTGAAATTGAAACATGAGAAAGAGGGAAGACTCCTTGTCCCAGGAATTAAACTGAAAAGTCACAGGCCTTAAACTTCCTGTTTTGGTAAAATGCAGCAGCACTTCCATCTGCAATACTGCTAAGTGAAGAACTGTTGTGTTATGAAACACACAGAGGTATCCAGAATTTTGTCATAATACAAAGATGTCAATCAGAGCTCTACACCTGGCAGCAAACATTTCATATTCCCCCAACACCATCAGATTTACAATTAATTCTCCAAGATTTTAACAGCATAACTCTTCCTCCTCTAAGTAATTTAAGACAGTTCTATCTGGCATCTGTGCAAGCCTTTGCCTTGTCCCAAGTCATTCCAGAGGACAGAACACAAAGCTAAAACAAGACTAGGTGACTTGAAGAACACAAACTATATCACAACTTTATAGTAACTGCATCTTAGAACATACAGAGGAACAGTATTTAGAAATACCAATAGCTCAGGTACTTCCTACCTATTTTGGCATGGATAAATCAGTAAGTGCAACCATCTGCTTCTCTCACAACTACCAGAACTGTTTCTTACAACCTCTGGAGAGAAGGAAATGCAACCTCTGTGAAGTACTATCATTGGCACTGCTTTCAGTGTGGTTTTTCTGCATATAAATAGTTATGCAATATATTTTGTCATTTCCAAGCCATATAACAGAAAGTTTAAGGCTTCTTCATTTCTTATTCTCCTTTTTCCTGCCAACAATTTTAAGATTTACCACCTACCAGTCCACTTCCACCATCCAAAATGACCTTACACTCAAGAGGAGTAAAAATATATAGTTTGGGACTTAAATATCTAATGTTGACTCAACACACAATTTTTTAAAATTAGGTTTATCATGTGCTTGGAGCCATTTCTTCCTGATTTTCCAAACAACTTTTCTGGTGCCTAGTAGAACTTAAAAAAAAACACACAGGGGAAAATAAAGTCTTCATTTGTCAACACAGAAGTGATTCAGGATCTCATTAATATCTTTGACATAGAACTATTGTGTGTCTGAATAAGTTCAGACACACAACTCCTAAACAAAAGCTCCTTGTACATTCACAGTTTACATTTTGAAATAACCTTCTATCGCTATCAAGCAGCCCTGAAAACTTGCTTTGGGCTTCTGTTTTTAAAATCCTTACCTTGAACCCAGACAGACACTTTAAGTCTTTTATTTTCAAGCAATTATACAAACACACACTCCAAATGTGGGATTTCACCCCAGAATTGCAGGCAATCAGGACAGAAGACCAACAACTGCTATTAGAGATGGCACAAACCTTTTCATTTTTGTTCTCTCCAGCCATACTGACTATCTTGGATAACTTCCCTTGAAATTAAAGGGCAAAAATACCACTTTATAATAAATTCCTAGATTTCTCCTGTCCCCATAATGGCAGGAACTCTGAAACTGTTTTACAGTTCAAGAGGGAAAATGCCTACAAAGATTTCATAAGTATTATTCTAGCCACCTCAGACAGAAGCAAGTCAAAGTCTTCACAAAAAGATAACTACTTCTACTGGACCAAATGATACACATTTAAGATGCAATACTTTTGGGAATACAAGTCCTTATTTGGGTTTTCTCCAACTGGAATAATAAAATATACTATCTATTTTACAACATTCTACTATTCCATTAACCATGCCATACAAGTTAATCAATCCAGGGGGCTGAAGCACCTCCCATATGAAGACAGGCTGCAAAAGCTGGGGCTGTTCAGCCTGGAGAAGAGAAGGCTGCATGGAGATCTCACAGCAGCCTTCCAGTATCTGAAGGGGGCCTATAGGGATGCTGGGGAGGGACTCTTCATTAGG
>JANEMJ010028956.1:0-18692 GCA_024361745.1 Cacatua alba
TTGGCAAGAGCTGCTGCCTCTTCCCGGTGTTTCCATGTCCCACTACAGGAGCCAAAACACTCACACCAAAGCTTTCCAAAAGATGATGAAGCAAGGAAAAATTTTCCAGTGTAAATTCCATGAAATTTATGTCTTACTTACACTGTTTTGGCAGGGGAAAAAAAAAGTTTTAGTCCAACTAAGTATTGATTTTTTTTTTTTTTTTAATGTTTTCTTAGCTAGAGAACTGCTGCACTGGTTACTTCTGCAACCTCATTTTTAGGTATCATCTGTCTTCTATTGCACATGATGTGGGAGTTGCATAAACAATTCTGCTTTGTATTCAGTGTGCTCCATTCAAGAGGAGTTTTTATCATATGCCTCACCTTGAATGCTGTGTTCAGTTTTGGGCCCCTCACTACAAGAAAGACATTGAGGTGCTGGAGTGTATCCAGAGAAGGGCAACAAAGCTGGTGAAAGGTCTTAGAGCACAAATCCTACGAGGAGCAGCTGAGGGAACTGGGGTTGTTTAGCCTGGAGAAAAGGAGGCTCAAGGGGGGACCCTATCACTCTGTACAAATACTTGTTGGGAGGATGGAATGAAGTGGGTGTCAGTCTCTTCTCCCAAGTAACAAGCAATAGGATAAGAGGAAATGGCTTCAAGTTGTTCCAGGGAAGGTTTAAATTGGATATTAGGGAAAATAGTCTTCACTGAAAGGGTTGCCAAGCATTGGAACAGGCTGCCCAGGGAAATGGTTAAGTCACCATGCCTGGAGGCATTTAAAAGATATGTAGATGTGGTGCTTAAGGACTTGGTTTAGTGGTGGTCTTGACGGTGCTAGGTTAATGATTGAACTCTATGATCTTAAAAGTCTTTTCCAGCCTAAATGGTTCTATGATTCCATGCAAGCACGTTTATTAGAGAAATATTTGAGAGTTTTCATGAAGTTTCTGATCCTTTAACACAATTTTAATTTGTGTTATTTTATGAACATAAACAGGGAAAAATCAAGTCTATTAGGTGGCTTCATGCTGACATGTGTATTAGTCAAAAGCAGAGTCACCTTTTAGATGTGCTTCAAAAGACTGCACAGAGCTACTCAACTGATATTGGGCAATTACAGAACAATCTGCTAGTTGCTCGTAGCTAAAAATTAAATTAAATCCTAGAAGCTTAAAAGAAAAAATGAAAACCTGACGTAGGTTATTACTGTATTCAATCTCATGCTTTTTCAAGAGTTCCATGTAATGACTTTTTAATGACTTTGAGGATGTCACAAAGGCAGCGATGAAGTTATTGCAAAAGGATTGGTGTCTTGTGGGGGGCATACATTGTATCTTTGGCACAGATGCAACAAGAAGATGCATATTTCCCCTGGTGCCCTGGAGACATAGTTCTTCAAAAAGTCTTGATGCATCTATATCTCACTGCCTGAACATTTCAGATTTTTATGTGCATTCTTCAAGACTGCTTGCTGAAGCAAAAAATCATATTTCATAGGTGTATTTGTGGATAAGCAAACCTTTTAACTGTCATGGAGCTCCAAAGATTTGGATAGCCAAAATGGTACCCTTCTCTAGCCTTTTTTCCCCAAAGCACATTAAGATATAATACCAATATATATACCTCAGAATATTCCTCAGGTATAAATGTAGCCACCTTTTAAATTTTGCTGTAAACAGGAAGATAAGCATGTGGCCTATTTCTTCTAAAATGGCTTAATTTTATGGAAAACATCTACTCAAATCAAAAGATCTGTGGCTGGATTTTCAAAGCTGTCAGGAGGTAGAGTCACAAAATGTTCACACCTTGTCTCGCGTGATCACTTAAACCAGCAGGTGTTTATATCCCTGTTCTTTACTAAGTTTGCCCAAGCATTTCAAGTAACTGTTTAAATACCATTAGAAGTTTGGCTTTTAGACATTTCTCAGGTAGGTAAATGACTCCTCATTTGCCATCATTTAGATACATAAAAAGTATCACTAAACCAAGCTACCCCAAATTTGATGTATTTTGGATTAAATGTATTTTGCTTCAAATCTAGGTCCTTGGTCGTACCTCTGGCCATCAACGAAATGAGCTATAATCCAGGTGCAAGGAAATATAAATATCAGTTCCTTTTGAGTTTATGAAATTTTACCCAAAAGTCTAACATGACAAAATTTAGAGTCACTTCTATCTTTGACAAAGTCTTTTTATCACTGTCTACAATGATACATACACGTTCAGTATATAAAATTTGCACTTTGAAAAAGCATAAGTTAAGCTATAATGGTGATAACAGCATAGTTAACATGCAAGCATATCTGAAGTTCAGCAACACTGGAAATGTACGGTATTAACATTAATTATTACTTACATGGAAATGCTATTTCTGGAAATTGGTGACTTGCCATTTGCACATTATCTTTATACCGTTCAAACTGGAGCAAAAAAGAGCAACTGAAAGTTTAGAGATGCATGCAGCCTGCTCACAGATGCTTCTTCCTGTGAGAACCATACAGATAATGGACAACTCTAGCTACAGGCAAAGCTTCCTTCAGTAACGTAACATAGGTGGGAGATGTCAGCCTACATTTCCATAGATATGCTAATTATCACCAGCTAATGATCTACTCCTCGGAGATACTCATCAGTGTCCTACTTAATGACTCTAAATTATTTAAGGTAATCTTGATTTTAAACACTATCTCCTGATAACTGATTTCTTAATTTATTCACAGCTAAATGATGATTTTAATTACTAATTTTTAATAACTTGACTTTATTGACAGAAATACCCAGGTTTCAGATTTTACCATTAGAACATTTATTAATTTTTTCAGAGGACATTTCCACTATATTCTTGTAAAAAAATGGGAAGGGAGAAACTGTCATTAATGCTTCAATTGTGGTATTGATATACTAAACATTCCTTAACTAATGCAAACAATGATATACCAACACAGCCTCCAGTATCTTTGGTTAGGGCACCACTTTTTCTTGTTAATAATGTGTTCAGCGCCTGCAGAAAATTTTATTTAAACGTAAATTTCTCTCATTTTTCAGTTTCAGCTTGGGGAACAGTGTCACAGATCTTTTAATTTTTAGGTCTGCTGTTCAAGAAATATCTTGATACCGGTAAACTTGAAAAGTAAGCATATGTTTGTAATGAAGATGTTTGAGCTACATCTACATACTGGGAAAATGGTGGGAAAATGGGAGAACCTAGAATACTTAGTAAGTATATCAGTAATTTTAGTCCAAAATTAATGAAGCTTTAGATAAAAGTAACTAATTTTTGTTGCATCTGTGTTTTAGAAATATTGGTATTAAGTTCTGCGTCACTTTGGTTTCTCATGAATGTACAACATAGATTGAAAGGCATCATAAGACAACTCTTTTGAAACTTTGGACTAATCTAACTACATTAATGTTAATGAGTAGTTGATAGAGAGGCATGGTTCCAAAGAAAAATATTTTGTGATCTTCAGATCAGCAGCTCAGAGTGAGTGTTGCAGACAGGCCCCATTATCCTCCCAGATGTAAACTGCGAAAACAAACCAATAGACTACCAAGATAAAGTCTTTACCTTATTGGTCCCCACAAGCCTGCAAGTAAGTCTTAGTTGCCTGTAGTTTTGTTTTACAAACTTCTTCAGACTAATCTTTCATTGATTCCAGCTGAAGATTTGTCTGAAAAAAGACCACAGGAAAAATGGTATCATAATACCTAAATATTACACAGAATTCATTAAGCAAAGATCATGAGCAGGGACCTGTCAGAAAGACCATAGAGTCTGTCCAGAGAACTGTGCTATGTGATAAAAGCTGAATTAATTTCATATTTGGGATTTCACCATTTCAGTGTTCAGACTGGAGAAGACAGAACAACTGAATTAGTTACTAAACTGCACAGTTTTTTAAATCTGAACAACCAAACACTAGCAGAAAATGCCAATTCTTGAGCTTCAAATTAGTGTAAAATAATGTATTTTGAAATCTTCCAAGCTATATTTATGGCAGTTTTTGTTTACTGCTCTCTGTCACAATGTATTTGCTTGTTCACTAGGGCACTACATGACAAAAGACTAGATCTATGAAGTCCGTGTAACTCTTTGTCCTTCTTCAAACTCTTGAAATCCAAACTTGTAATCCCCATGTGCACAATGAAATTAATATAGTATTCATAGAAACTTGCTTTTGAACTATTTCCAGATGAAGTAATGAAGAAAACTGCTTTGCTATCCCTTTCTTAAAATTCAATAACAATTATTCTTCTTTAAATTTAGTGTTGCTTCTTTGCTTCTAGAAGTGTGCTACAGAAAACAATTTTTACTCACTCTCTTTGGAGAATTTACAGTACACAGCTTAAAAAAAAAAAGAAAAACTGTAATAAAGTATACACAAGAACTATTCAACAGTAGGTCCGTGTTTATACTAGATCTATAAAGTCAAAGAAAAGTTAATATTTTATTTTTGCCTATTTTACATTACCAAAGATAAGAAATTGCACCCTGTTAATTTTTGTCATGAAAGCATATTTCATTTTTCTGTTATTTCCCTACATGATAACAAATTAGTGTTATGAAAACTGATTGTTCTAAAAAAACTCAATGAAATATTTTCAAAATAATTTGATAATAGGATTTAGTTCTTTTTCCTGAAAACACATCTTGCCAAAGTACAGAAAAAGTTAATTTGTAAGGCTGGCAAGCAATAAACATACTTGCACAATGGTCTTGCTGAAATAACAGATTACGTGAGCAGTTAAAATGCCAATAGGTATTTTCTTTCAATGTTCATATAACGGGGAAAAAAAAAAAAAGGAAAGATAACGGGCTATATAAAAAGAAATTTTTAAAATATTTGCAACAAATGTTTGACTGCAACTTCGAAGAATGGGTAAGCTCCCTCCCTATGTACTTTGTTTCAGAAGCAGGACAGACTTTTGTTTCAGGTAAAATCAGTATGATATTTTTGGAATGGCCATTGGCTTGGCTACAAATTTAAGGAGCAACCTTACTGCCCTCTCTGTGAAAGACAAGGATCCATCTTTCCAGCTTCTCCCCATGTCGGCACTGACTGCAGGAATACAACTACAGAGTAATTCCTGATATTGGGCAAAGCCTGGACAAACAAAGGAACTTCATGCAAAACTTCACTGTGTTTTAAAATGTGATGAAGTTGATGCAACTGTGAAATATCTTTGATGGAAGTGAGTTTTGTTGCAGAGAACATTTCGTACCCAACAAGCTGTTTTACAACTTGCCTTTGAAAGAAAGAAAACCAGGTTAAAGAGAACTGAATGGACTCTACAATCACCCTATAATAATCAAGTATATATTTTTAAGACATCAATTATAATCTTGAAGTGCCAGAATATGATTAGTAGCCAATCAGTAATGTAAGAACAACAAAATATTTCCTAACTGACCTTCCTTACTTGGAAGAAAGAATATATTTCATTACATGTTATATTCTGAATTGAATTGATTATATTATTAATATATATTTTAGGATATCTATATATCCACATTACTAAATGTAGCAACGCGCATATATACTACAGATATGGCTGAACATAGGAAATTTTGAATTGTGCAGTTCCACTGTCATGTTCTGAGTAAATAAAATAAAAATAAATGAAAGCATACATCACTACATTAAACTACATAACTGTCTCCAAACATCATCTCTAGCTGTCAACACATCGAGTTTTTATACATAAATAACAGCATCTCTATACAACTCAGATAGTCAGTTATGCAGTGATGGGTAGGATTTTTTGAGATGAAAACTATACCTCTGAAGACCAAGCAAATTACTGATTTCACAGATTTCACAGTCTTTATGACATTTTACTGATGAGCTCATTGCTGTAGACTTACAATGTATGGTACAAAAAAGTGCAACACTTAAAAATGTATTAGGCCTTCTAACACATCTATCTGCCTAAGGTCACCCTCTGAGTAGTATTTGAAGGTGGGAAAAAGAATACGTCATTGATTTGTCCACGATTAAAAAGACAGCACAGCACTGAGGAAACCATCAAGTTAAGCTTTCGAACACAGCATTTTCTTAAAACAGCTAATAAGACCTCTGTGTCAAAAAAAACAACATAAAAGTTTTGCCCGAGGTTGGATATATGTTTCCAGGAAGAACATATCCCATGCTTAATGAAACAAGAGATTCACAGAGGAAATAAAAGCTGAATATCAGAGCTGCTATTACACTCAGGCCACTAGCAGAAAAAAAAAGAAATACGCAAAGTTTTCTGAAAGCACTTTTTCTTATTTCTGTGTTAAAAAAAAAAGGCAAATCATAGATTCATAGAATCATAGAATAGTTTGGGTTGGAAGGGACCTTCAAAGGTCATCTAGTCCAACCCCCCTGCGTATTCACGGTTATATTCCTGTTATACGTAAACATATGATAATATGCTGAATGAAAACCCCTCCCTGTAACTACCAGGGAGTAACTGTCACATTTGAGCAATAGTACCACTCATTACTTCAGGTGTTAGTTTAAGACAATGTGAATATCCCTTAAAAGTCACTGCATGTTTCAAAAAATGTCACCTTATACGTGTGCCTCACTGAGCATTATATCAGTCCTGTCCCAGAAGATATGACTTTAGGGGCAACATAACTGGAAATATTCAGAATCTGCCATTTTTCCTCAAAATCTCCAAAGATAGCTCTGCTTTTGTTTTGCATAAAAGGAGGAAAAAAATACAAAGCTTCAATCAGTTACTTGAAAGATATCCCAATATTTAAGACAAAAAATAGAAATATTCACTATTGGTAAGTCTTCCTGTCTAAACAGGCTTGAGCCATTCAGTTTAACACCAGCTGCTATAAAATGAAAGTAAAACCAGTCTTCTGCAATTTCAATAAATGCTTTAACCAGCAAAGCCTTAAGTATCTGATTACAGATACAAATATCAGATCAAACCACAGAGCAATATTACAGCTAAAAATTTCAAGATAAATAATTGTATTTGTGAAAAAATAAAAAAAAGAAAAAAATAAAATTTGCATGCATAATTTTCCTTTCTAGAAGTACTTCTGTACTTACTCATTGACAGGAGAAAAGAACTGTGCTTTATGTGACTTATCACAATTCCTGTGTCTTCAATCAGACCTCATGCAATTTGATTATATATGTCACTGAGGGATAGACTGGGAACTCTTTACTTCCTCTAGTAGGCAACAGTATGTATCAAAATGCCTCCAATCCAATCCATTAGTTTGCTTAGTCTCTGAAGAAATCATGAGCTTGAAAAATTAACTATTACTTTAATAATGATCACCCCATTAAGAAAATTCTTACAATGAATTGTTTCCTCCACTACAGAAGAAAAATAATGGTTTCTGGTCTTTAACTTCATGTTAGAATGTAGATGAGTTTATACTACTGTTCTTCAAGAACTGCAACATCTCAATTGACAGTGTCACTAGAAACTAGAATTCATTTAATGAGGATGAGGTTTGCAAATATAAGGTTGAAAAGATCAGCCTACAGTTAATTACCAATTTTAAAAGTTCTCAAGGAACAAAAGGAATGTTTCTCAAATATACTGCAATGCTATTTTCCCTGAAAAAAGGCAGAAGCTATTTGAGAATGGAGTCATTAAATACACGTCATTTTCACCTGTAATTTAAACAAAATTGGGAAAAAATATAAAAAGAAAAAAAGGTCATCCAGAGAGGTGACATTTGTGTAAGCTGACTGTTCAGTGGACTAGAGGTTACATATAAGACAGAAAGGTCAGTCAGGGAAAAGACATTAAACGCAAGCTTAAAACATTTTATCTTAGAACAGGTTCCAGTACAAACTCTAAAAAGAATCTGAGAACACATTTGTAGTTAACTATATGCATCTTGCGTATCATTTTATTGCTTAACAACAATTAATGCAGATACTGTGATCTTCAGGTTTTGTTCAAAAAAATCATAACTATGTTAAGTATGAAACTTCTGTAATAAAGAGGAAAGATATCTGAAATTCAATATATTTCCGTGAAGGCCGAATTTCTAGGGTGAAAAACATTAATTCTGATGAATTTATCCTTTCAGTTTGCTGGCATCAAAGGTCACTGCTCAACATAACCTTGCGTCCTTTCTCACTAGAAATAGATAATAACTGGACACAGGCTATTTTCTTCCAGCAGCTGGCCACATACATACATTGCTAATACTTAGATAAGACAATAATGCAATATGTAAATTACTTTCAGAAACAGAGAGCTTTGTAGCTTTTGTAAAAACAGGGCAGGAAAATTCAAGTTATGTGTCTTTTTATAGAAAAACTATAAAAGGAGTGGATGTGGAACATTCAGTATGCTGACACTATTTAATTGTAGGAGAAAGTTTTGGAGCCTGGCCATTGAATGAATTATTTCCATTAATTGTTTGTAAGAATTGGTATGTGACTTACTATGGAAACTTCATATGTTCTTCTCTATTCTTCTCTATATTTTTAGTATTTTCAAATCAAAATTTTAATAATATCTTCTTCTGTTTTATACAGCAAATTAAAGGAATTATCTTTTTTATTATTTGATTTGGCATGAAAATTTAAGGCAACCATGACGCCAGTGTCAGTAGCAAAACAGCTGAGTGACAATAAGGACAATATGTAAGCAGTAAACATGAGCCTTTAAGGGAGCAGCACGTTCTGACTCGGTATAATTTAACTTCAATGAGCACTTTCTGATTTATGCCTCCTTTCATTTATGATAAAAGTCCTTATTCCCAGAGATGCTCCATGTAATCAAGGTTTTAGTGAAGTGGGATGAGTCAGTGTTATGCATAGCAGCTATTCAGATCTATTTAGATAAGAAAAAACATGCTGCTATAAGACAGAGTTTTTTACTCACATCTTACAAGCCATTATTGACTGGAGAATTAGATATAGTAATAGTTCTAACATTTGAGAAAATTTAGATTGGTGAGCGGTTTTATTAAGTATATTTCTGATGGAGTACATTACATTTTTATGGTCATACTTCCAAGACTCAGAAGAGCAGATATTTAAAAGTGTCTGCTATTACTGCTGGCATGGATTCAAGCTGGACATGACACAACAAAGACCTTTTTGTGGCTTTTAGCATTTTTACTTTTGACTAATTTGAAATGCAAGGTTTCAGTATCACCATAGGATAATGAAGCAAACCAACACAATCCTATTAAATTTTAAAGAAATTTCAAATTTTGTTTTAAATGAGGCATAGGACAAATATGTCCGCTTTAATTTTTTCAAATTCATTCAGCCATATTTAAATGATGGCTGATTGTTAAAACTAATTGTTCATTATTGTGGAAATAGGTTGCATAGCACACAGCCCTTCTACATTTAGGGAATGCTTGAGCAAAAAACATATTTTTGTCATCTAGCTAGTCCAAGCTGTCCTAATAAAGGAACAGTATTTTCATGATACCAAGGTAATGGAACTGGGTAGTCTGATACAAAAGACAGTGTTCTGCAGGAGAGCGGAAAGACCTAAGCTGCCTCCACTGCATGCTCTGATAGTCCTTGCTGTCAATCACACAAGTAAATACCCATCCCTGTTGAGCACAATCTCCTTGGCTTTTGGACAAGAGAAGTCCCATCCTTATTGTGCAGCCAAAAATAGGAGTGCAGAAGCACTGCACAGACTGATATCAGATTCTACTTTCAGCTGCTCTGAAGCAATTGGAGTTCACTGAGATCACTGCTAATTAGAAAATCAGTTAAGGAATTAATATACGTCCAGCTTCTGGCCTACAACAAAACCAAATAAAAATGAAAGCACACCTAAAAACTGTATTATGGTAACTAGCCTTTCTGATCAAGGTGCTTGCTAACACAAGAATACCCTATATTCCCTAGAAATATTCCTACGTCAAAGGGAAATTTCCAAATTTTCATAAGGGAAACCCAAAGCTTTAGGACATAAGAATGATATTTCTGGGTTAGGGAAAGATTATAACCATGCTGCTTATTAATATTTTTTCATCATGCTTTACGGCTCAGTTTATGTTTGGTTACAGGTTACATGACTTTTGGCATAGTCACAGAAAAGGCAGAATAAAATAATTAATTGCATTGTATTGTATTACGAAAATATTTTGTATATGAAAATAGAAAATTTGCTAGGAATGAAACTACTCACATTCAGAGAGAAAATCACAAAAATTCAGCTGCATTTTGTATACAGGGGACTGGACACAGGGATGATTTTTGCTCAGATTTTTAAGAATTTTCTGAAGATATTTTGACAATTTTTTAATGCTATTCTGCAATAGAATGCAGGCCATTTCTTCAGTGAAAGTCTCTGGAGTTTAGATTACAGTTCCTTCATACAATAAAAGATTAAAAAAAAAAAAGGACAAAACTCCGATTATTATAGTCAAAGGAGACTCTCCAGCTTTCATCTGACAATTTTTCGGTACTTTCTTTCAGCTAAAATTACATTATTGCCAGACTAATTTGAAGACCTTCCCCTCTACCTTCTACTGTCACCTGATATAAACACTAAGGCCTGTAAGCAATATGAGTCCAAGCACTTTTTTGCTTTCTTGGTGCAGGATTGATTTTCTGTGAGAGTGTGCTTTTACGAATGGCAAAGGGAGAAATGACCCCAGAAGAGGACAAAGGAATAAGCTACATAAAAATGACATTACAGAGTATCAACTTTACAAGAGATTCTGCCAAAGAAAGCAAAATGTGGGTGATGTTATCCAAGCTTATTTATATATAACGAAGCCTATAAATATGCAGTTCAAATCTTGTATTAATTTACAAAACAGAACTCCCATGTGAATCTGATAAAATAGAATGGGTGAGGGGCCAAATCCACAAAAGGAGGAAGAAGCACAAGTTTTATTTCTCTAGCAATCTCCAGTAACATACAATATGTGTGTATATATATATATGTGTGTGTGTGTGCGTGCGTGTGTGTGTGTGTGTGTATAGACACACATACCAGCATTCAGGGCTCTGCATTATTAGACAATGAAGACAGTCAGTACTCCATAAAGCAGAACATGCGACAAAGTTCCTCCAGCAACTAGAGCTGTGGGAACTAGAACCAGAAGCAATATAGACATTGAAAAGCAACAAGAACACAACCCGGTGCAAGGTTAATTAGCCCTCCAAAGAGAGCAGTTCTCTTGTACACTTCAGTAAGATGTTTTCTTTTTCTTTTTTTTTCCTAATCCTATTCAGCTGTCCAAGACTGATAATCACTTTCTCATATTTATTTCAAAGCACAGGTCAAGACTCACCTTTTTGTTTGATTAAGCAGGTCTGAGCAGGCCAGGCAAGTTAGTACACTGGAAAAGGATATCTCTTTTTATCCGAAGTAAATTCATTTTGCTGATGGTAGCAGAGAATGGAGAAAGAGTGGTGACTAGGACAGGCGGCAGATGTAAGGAGTATCAGAATAAGAATATAGTCAGTAAGAAAATTTCATGGACACATGACATTTTAAGAATAGAAAAACACCAAATCACAAAAGATCTCTTATTAGGTTAGAATAAATTTTCAGCTAATTGGCTGAGCACATGCAGGTGCTTCAAGGCACTTATGAATAATTGTTCTTAGCTCTTCCTCCTGCCATAGGCCTTTTAATGCTTAAGAACATCAATTCCATTTCTCTGGTAAGATATACTATGACTCCTTTGTACCATGTATCCATGATGCTTTGTAATATTATATGTTTGCTTTTAATTTTTAGCATTAAATTAGTATTTTTTTATATAAGTTCAAATTTCTTCCAATTTGTTTAAACTCAATTGGATCCACAGTAAGCTCTCCCTATCTTTGTTCTTTCTATCGTTTCTTATATTTGCTGTTTCAGCTTCACAGAATTGCACCTTCTCTTTCTACTGTACCTGAAAGGGCAACTCCTATAAGGGCATAGTGCTCTCCTTTGTTTTGCTTTGTTTTTATCCTTTGCAAGAAATATGCAAAATATCCAAAATACATATTTGCATTGAAATCAAAAGATTTAAATATATTATTGCGTATTTAGCCAATTCAAGTACTACCTTGTAGATGATTCACAGAGGTAAGAAATAATGTCAACTCCTCGAAGAATGAAAAAAGGGCATGACAGTGTCACCATGTTGTGTAGTCCCTTGGGTGGAAGAGCAAAGTTTGGCTGGGATAAACTCAGGTGAGATGGAGAAAGAAAGGGGATACCTTCTTTTTTCCAGATGTATCAGCATGTTCCACCTCATCTTTAAGATCTACTTCCCCTGAGGTGTAAATAAGGGAATATTTCATTGGGTGTACACTGAAGGCTTTTTCTTTTACCAGGAGCACTGGTTAAACTCTGAGTGAGAACCACTATTCTGAGTAAGATTTGCAGAAGTTATTTCACACTGCAATTCAGGAGGGAATTACGAGAATACTTTGAATATCCACTTCCTGGTGTATGTGTTTTTCATAACATCCCATGACATCATCTGGAATAAGCACTGGTGGCTCTTGAGATTCTTGGCATTTCTTATGTGGCAGATATTGTAATCTGATGTATAAGATGCAAAATACTCCAAGGTGGAACAGGTTTATCTAGAATTCTGCCTGAACCTATGCTGCTATATGATACTTGTTAGCATTTATACACTCTTATTCATTAATGTCACCTGACTGTTTAAGTCTTGATTGAGTAATTGCTGGAGTCAAGACTGACGCAACAATATTCTTCATGAACATAATGAAAATGTTTGGTATTTCATAATCTACTATTTATTTGGAGAAATATAGAAGCAGGAAAAATATCAAATCTATGATACAGGTACATAAACATATGCATATGTATACAAAAATTAGATTAAGTCTTCCTGATTGGGCATGAATTTTTGGACATGGGAATGTTTATGAGTTATGAATGGACGAGTTCTGCAAAGCTGCAATTATAAACTGCAGAGGAACCAAGAATTATTTTAGCTACACAAAACATTTGACATTCATTATTTTTGACATATCCGTCCATTCTTGTCCTTTTCAAAGAGCTCAGAAGAATTTGTAGCCTATTGACAGTCTGAATGACCCCACATGTAAAAATAAAATAATAAAAGAAATAAGAAAGCAAATATCATGCTTTCTATGCACAAAGCTTCAGTAACACAGGAAGCGTACAGGAAGAAAACCAACAAGACATCTACATGATGCAAGAAATGTTTCTGTGATAAGATGGGTCACAAAAAACTCTTTTGTTTTCTTTCTTTTAGAAGACATTCAGTAATATATAGGCATACAGTCAGCTGCTGCAGTTATTTATTTTCATTTTAATCCAGTAATCATTAAAAGGTGCATGTCACTAAGTCTATCTCTCTAAAAAAAAAATAGGCCTTTTTATTTTAGGGGGGACTGGCTTTTAATAACAGAAAACAGTTTTCTAATGCAACTCCAAAAAAGGTCTCCCACTGCAGTAGATACATACAGAGTCAGGTTTGTACTCATTTATTTCATAAAATATCTCTATTTTTATGTAATTTTCTGAGTAGTAGAGTTCTCAATTTATAAATTTCACGTATTAGGAAGTGCATGAATTACAGCCAGTTATTTTAAAATTCCATTTCAAACACTGTTTCCAGCCCTCTAACTAGGTTAGGAAATGAGTGAATTTATTTCCCTTTAGGGTCTGAAAATTAATAGCAGACTTCAAATGTAAAAGATAAAGGAGGCTCGAAACCTCAGACTTCAATGAAACAAAACCACTGACATAAGAAACATTATATATGTTGAAACATTAACTGACCTGAGGCTGATCCTTCCACCTTACTCATTCATCAAAAAAAAACCAAACAAACTACCAAATACATGTATCCTTTTCTTTTACTTCTGTTTCTTGTCTATTTCAGTTACTATCTATCTCATTCAAGCAGGAGCTGCTTACCTCTCTGTATTAGCATAATGTTGGCTATGTAACTGACATTATCATGTCCTGATTAACTAATATGATATGTAGTTTCCAAACTGCTGTAGCAACATTTACTTTAATGAAAGTATTGTTACTTATAGCAGCTACAGATCAGACTCAGAGCATGACCCAATGACTTCTTTTATATGCAAAATGCTCCACGGCTAATATCTTTTCCATTGATGTTGGTGTGTAAATTATTCCTTCCCAAGGAAAGCCACATGCTAAATTATGTAATGTCATTCAAAAATGTGGTGTTTTTCTAGAAAAATACCATTGAAATATATGTTTTTCTAGATCACAAGGTAAAGTTTGCAGCTCTGCCTGACAAGAATGTTATCTCAAAACAGGCTTTAGTTAATCAAATGTAGTTCCTGCTGCATCAGAGGAAATTTGTAAGGGTCCACCTTGGTTATTGATTTAAGTCCCCCACAGTCACAAACAGCGTGTAGAATTTTAAAGCACTGCCATTAAACACAAACTCCTCAGAAACTCCTGCATGCCACTGGAAGAAACTGAAGGTATCAGGAATGTCTTATGGAATTTGCTGGATGTGAATGCCACATTTACAGGTGAGCATGCTTTTCATTTTCATTTCACTGCTAAGGCAAAAGCAGTAAACTTTCCTGAGGGCTTCAACTTGGAATTGAACACATCAATAGTAAAAGCTTAACTATAACTTATATCCCGAAGAAATATGCAAAAACTGTTGAAAATTATTCTTTAAACATTGAATTGTCCATTATCAGGCATCTCTCCCATACTGAGACAGGGAAAAGGTTTCTCCATTTAGTCTGTGAAGCTATCAAAGAGTATCTGGTTAGACATTTTTTCTTTATAGTGAGTTCAGGACTAGCTGTCTTTTCAGCATTGTTTCCCAGTTGTACTCTCTGCCTGTCTGTCCTTTAGTATTCCATAATAAATTTTGGAATCTGGTGGCTGCTTTCAAACCAGATTAAAACCAAACTATTCCCACAATTTAATTAACAGCTGGGAAAGAGGAGAACAGGATTACAAATTGGTGCCCCTTCCCAAATTAAGGGAAAGGCTGCTGTGTTAGTTCCTCTCTATGAGACATCACAAAACCAGCTTGGGAAAGAACAGATGTATGAAGCAGGGAGATGCACTTTATGATGTTTCAGCCCCAGTAAACAGCCCAGTAATGACATACAAGTGCTCAGAAAATAAGGTGTTATAAATTCCAGTACTCACAGAGCTATTGATGAAGATGAATCCTTTTGAATAACCTGTAGTTTTGCTAAATCTTATCACTTAGCCCTCTTGATAAATGTGATATATTAGAAATACTAAGTTAGACTAGACTTGAATAATTGAAGTGTTCCAGTTATTTATTATCCTTAGTGGTTTCCTGATTTAAAGACATGTAGGAAAACAGCTTCAACAGGCATTATAGTTTTTCATTTATGCAAGAGAACCACATACACATTCATAACAGAAAATGTGAAGTTACCTCTCACTGCCATGGATAAAAATATATATCTTATAAATACGCCACAAAGAACAACCATCGTGAAAATGAACATGGATATACTTCCATCAGAAAGAACTTATTCATTAAAGTGGATTGTTTCAAGGGAAGGGCAAAGTGCTATCATGAGGTTACTAAAGTGTGGCAAAAAGCCACACTTCTAGATGATTACAAAAACAAAGTCTTTTTTCTGAGGGGCATTTTGTCAATATTCAGCTGCTCATTGATGCTCACAGAGGATATTGGTACAGAAAGTTTCCTACCACTTCTAATCCATCATTTCTCAGATTTATATTTCCAGGTTTGTGGACTACCTTAAACAAAGTAAACTTACTGGAAAGAAGTCCTGAAGACTGTGTACAGTCTAAACACCAGTGGCCTTATTCACCTGCAACAGCCAAGTGTAATTTAGGTAATAGAGAAACATTATCTTCTTTCTGCGATTACTGTTACCAGGTATGCTTTGGCATTTTAACAATGAAAATCTTGATTTAAACTGGATCTTCTAAACTAAAATATAGTAATATTTATAAAGATATTTTTATTCTAGTATCCTTTTTTTCAGATTAAAACACCTCAATATTCATGCTGTAGTTAGCACCTAATTATTAAATTTTAAATATCCAGAGGTATTGTCCTGAAAGTTGTCACATTCAGAAATGCCACCAAAATTTGGACATGGATTCTAATTTTGGAAGTGATAAAAATTTATTCATTTATTGTAAGGTTCTCATAAATGAGCTTTCTCTCTTCAAAAAATTCCTGCTATTTATACTACAAATAATACCGTTTGATTACAAAGTGACCTTTATTGTTATCTGAGAATTCACAGAAACTTACCCCAGTCAGCAGGCATTTTAGATGAAGAAAATAAGTCACCCAAGTCAGACTCAGGCTCTATAAGATGTTGCTACCACTCACCAAGAGAGTTCAAGTCTTCATTACTGTCCTCTCTCCCTAGGGTATTCCCTCGGACCTCTGCAGAATCTCATCTTTGTGGTCTGCAAGAACTCCAGCAAATGGGATTTCCAGCTGGGTAGGGATCTACATCAAGGACAGTTTCTGCAGAAAAGAACATGGGGTACATTTTCCTATCTGCCCTTCTCACCCGATAATATCTCCAATTGTTGATTGAGTGCTGTGACCCCAAGGTAGAGTCAGCCAAAGCAGGTAGATGAGTGTCAGAAAGGCTCCAGTGAGGGTGTCCAGCCCCAGCTGTTTGACCAAGCTGTAACTATTTGTTGACATGTGCCTTCTCCAGATCTGGGGAGGGCTTTTCACGTGTTTTTGTTTCCTGAAGTGCTCACTGCCAGACTATCTCCTTTAGTTTTGGAAAGCAAGTGTGAATCATCTGTTTTTCCAGATCTCCCTACAGATTGCGAACACCTTGCTCAAACCTCTTCAGCAGCAAGCTCTCACAACCTTATGTTCAATCCACGCATTTTCTAAGTTCTCAGTACTGCTGGGTATCTACAGAATACTCTTGAAATATTAGCAAAGGTATGAGACAGACTGCTTTGAAACAGCTTACTGGGTTTGGGGTTTAGATTGTTGGTTGTTGTCACTGGCTTTTTTATTTGGGTTTTTTTTTTATTTTCCAGGTAACAAGTTCTGATCAATAGCAGTAAAAGAAGCAGACTTCATGCTACCCAGAACTAAAACTGTGATCTGTTTTGATTATAAAGTCGCAGTTTCATTTCCTATATTTTGAAAAATTGGTTTGCCCTGGAAAATACTAGTGTCTCAGAGGAAAGAAAAATGTTTCGTTTCCATTGACTTTGTTGGTTTGTATTATAGGCATTATAAAATTACTTTTGTTTGCTTCAAGTCCCCCTTGTAGATTGACACTACCCTTTTGTAGTGATAAAGTTTTACTTACAAATCTCTTGTAAATGTGTGGACAGTATATCATTTGGAAGCAATTATTTCTCACTAATTAATGTTTTTAATTCATTAGTTTGCATTTGTTTGGACACCAGCCCTGCACACCATCAGGTATGCTTGTTTCAGTGGGAGCATCAGTGATTATTATACAACTGCAGATATATTTTCTTGCAGTAATCAGCACACTTTAAAAAACAGTCTTGTGCTTGCCACTGGTGTGCTTCCAGCACTCGGCACCTGCTTCAAGGCTTTGCTTATTTCACTGAGATCATTTCCCCAGGTAATGCACTGCACTTTCAGAGGTTTTTTTTCTCGGGCAGAGAGGTGCCCACAGAAGGGCTTCCTGAACCAGGCACATCAAAAAGACTACCCATAGAGAGGTTAGATATATAAGTTTTTAAAAGAACCTAAGTATCTGCCCCTGGAATTCCAGGGGTTGTGGAAATTTCATGTCCAGTTAACATTTCTCTTGCTGAACAATGAAAAACAAAACAAAAAGGTATAATAGTTTTACTACTGCCAAGACCTCTCTTTGATGAGATGTCTTCTCTTTTATCAATCCTTTTAAAATTTATTGGGTAACTCAAGATTTAGTGGCCCATATAAATACTGGAGTCTAATCTATTACTTTAGAGAAGGCTGTCTTTGTTGTGTGTGATTGTACATACAAACACAGGTGTTCAGAGAAAGCTAACATTTTTTTTCTCAGTTCCTTTTAAGCTAAAAAAGCTTCATTATACCCAATATAGCTTTTATTCTCCTCTCTTCCTTTTGTTCTTAATCCATGCTGAGTACTCACAAACTACCAGAATACGTACTTTACACAAACAAATACATTCTGGTAGTTTCATGGGAGACACAATTCCTAATGACAAAGATAACCAAACCCTCAAGAAATTGTAAAGAAAAAAAGCTGTGATTCACTACCACAGAAACTAATACATTTTTTATATCGTTCCGCTATTATTTTCCATTTACCAACATAAACAGCACAAATATGGAGACAGAAGAGCAGTTCAGAGAATAGTCAGTCATCAACATATGAAGTTCAAGTCCATATATATACATATATATATAATGAGAGAGACTGGTTATTATGGCAGCAATTTTTATATACAATTCTTTCTGCAATAAAATCAAGGCTGCTGCAAATGTTTTCTACTAGAAATGCAAATGTTTTCTAGCTAGACTACAATTGCTTGCTTGATCTGGCAGCACCTCCAAAAACAATTCTACAATCCTTAACGTTATCTTTACTTACCCAATAAAAATTTCAGATACAAACACAATTAAAAAAAAAAAAAGAAAATGAAAAAAACAAAATTACTTGTTTTACTTGGTTTCTTTTCTGAAATCTTTAATACTGTTTGTCCTGGGTTCAGCAGTAGCAGTCATTTTTTCTCTCCTTCTCAGTAGCTGGTGCAGTGCTGTGGTTTTGACTTT